>VWZX01003966.1:19277-185663 GCA_013399015.1 Galbula dea
CTGCCCCTGGCCTCAACCCCTCCCCCAGCCTCCCACCCCCTCACAGCCTCAACCTCTGCCCCAGCCTCCCACCCCCTCTCGGCCTCCCATGGTAGCCATGGCCCCGCAGCAGCACAGGAGGCGTTCTGCCCCCCTGGCAGAGCACAAGTACCTGTTTCTTGCACAGACTGTAAAACAAGGCTTCCTTCTGCACCCCAAATCCCACGTAGACCAGGGTACCGGGTTCCCAAGGGCAGAAGACAGCCAGGCTGGGTGGGAGGCTGTTGAGACCCTGGGGAGGGAAACCAAAGGGGACAAAGTGGAGGCTGGCTTCTCCAGCCCAACCCAACAGAGTGGGGGATGAAAGGAGAGCATGGAGGGACACCAGCCCTTGGGCTGCAGGTGTCCAAGCAGCAGGAAATTAGTATCACAGAGTCACAGACCAGTTTGGGTTGGAAGGGACCTTTAAAGGTCATGTTGTCCAACCCCTCTGCAGCCTGCAGGGACATCTGCAACTACATACGTATGATGGAGGTTGCTTCCTCCCTCTTTCATTGCTACCTCAACCATGCTCATGGCAAAGCAAGGAACAACCTCACAGTGCCATAGAAACCTAAAGCAAATTGTTTACTGGCAAAGGAGCACGACACATGAGGGTCTAACAGGCTGAATTTCCACTGAAGCATTATTGCTATGTGGGCTTGAAGGTGGGACTGGGTTATGGATTGATTTAACACAGGAAAACAGGGCCCAGAAGATAGATCTTTCATAGTGGATCCAAGATAAATTCTTCCCCTGTTCACTGTGGGAAGAATACCCAGATCCCTTCTGCATGCCAATGTCACATGTTCTGGGGAGCATCTCCAAGTCCTGCCAACACAGACACTTTCCAGTAAGTGTCCTGCTGCCCAAATCCCACACCTGGGATGGAGCCAAAGGGTTCTGCAAAGCATTGCAGACACAGAAAGCTAAAGCATTTGGCTCTCTGAACCTGCACTCGGCTCCTGGCTCTGAATATTCATGCTCCTTGGGAGTGTCAAAGCTAGCAGCACGCTCATAATTAGGTCTCTCTCCTCCACACCACTGCCTGTGCTCTGTTTTGCGTAGCACAGGGCTGTCACCTCTTTGCAGATGCACTTTTTGACTCCTCACACTTGCAAAGTCAGTGCTTCCTGGCAGCCAGGCAGTGCTGCAATTCCTGCTGCCTCTCAACACACGAGAAGGTGCATGAACAGGACACTATGAGCAGCAGAACTAGTGAACATGGCTTTCCTTCGGCTCCATCCCTCTCAGAGCCTCGAGGCATCCCTCCTCCATGCCCTGAGCAGGGGCTGGCAGAGGTTGGCAGGAGCCACACTCACCTTGGGGCAGGCAGGAGCTGGAAAGCTAAGCCAGTCAAGGAGCTCACACTTGTCCTTCAGCCAGCTGGAGGCCCAGATGCTGACCCGCCGGTCTGAGCTGGTGGCTAGCCAGAGCTCGCTTCCTTCCACCCCAAAGTCATGGTACTGCAGGAGATAAACACAATGCTCTGACTCCAGAAGGAGAGAAGCTTTAGAGACAGCTGCCACTACTGGCCTTATGCCACAGGGGATCAACACCAGGATTAACCTCCATTTGGGCAGTGCTTAAAGTCACTTGGAATAAAACAGGACAAGGTACTAGGCTGAAAGGCCCAGAAGCAAGAGGCTGCTGGAGGAGGGTCGAGTGCCTGGTCTAAATGACACAGATCTCTTCCCCAGAACACCCTAGATCTGCACAGCTCCTAGGGGAGTGAGTGCTTGCAGATATGTGTGTCCCCTAACAACGTCCTTCATCCAAAACTGAGGAGGATCTCCTAAGTCTAGAACTACCAGGGAACATAGCCTTGTAGTGTGGGGGATTTTAATGCCCGAGGACTTTGGCAAGATTGTCACTTCTGCTACACAAAGGAAAAAGACTCCACAAAGAGGATGACAAAGATGCTAAAATCATCCCAGTGCTGCACAACCAAGTCTTCCTAGCCCCACAGAGAAGCCCTCCAAATTGCCAGCCACACATAGGAGGCCAGGCAGCCAAGGAATGAAGCAGGGGAAGCACTTCTTCAGGCTGGGCTGCTCTCAAGAGGTGCTGCTCTCTCAGAACCTGGGTCAGGGGCACACATCACATCTGCACACAGTGTCTCTACAACAGCCACCCATGGTTTCTCCACCTGAAGGCACAGTTTCCCCCAGGCTGTTACACCTGCAACACATGTGGCTTTACTCCACTGAAGTTCATCCTTAGAAACACTGAAGTTACTGGAGGGCATGGGAGCCTGAAGAGGGACAACGAAGCAAACTCACTCACCAACCTGACCCACTCATGCTGCTCCCTCCCCAGATCTGCAGTGACACAAAGGGGGGGACTCACTCCTGCCCAGCACCAGGGCAGAGGGTGAGGTCTCACCTGCTTCCTGGTGCACTGGAGGACAGTGATGGGAGAGCCTTTGTGGTCAGCGAGGATGCGGATAGTCATTCCAGTGCGAGGGCTACTGATAGCCACAAGCCCCTCCTTGTCTCCTGATAAGATCATTTCTCCTGTGGGCAAAGGAGGGAAAAGACTTGGGACACTTCTTGCAGGACAAGAAAAAGCCCATAGGAGAAAGGTCCAAAATTGTGGGATACCAGTGCCCCAAACCACTGTGAAAGGCTGGGAACCTCTGAGTCAAAGGCTGGGTAAGATGAGATGTTTCAGAGACACCTACTAAAACTCCACACTGAAGAAGAGCCAGTGTAGACTGTGAGCAGAAGGACACAAAGGAATGCTTCTTGCACCCAAACCCCTTTGCTATACCACTGCCAATATACCTTCTGAGTCCCATTTACCACATGCTCAGCTGGCAGAGCTACCACAGCTCATCCGTATGAGTACTCCAGCACACCCTGGTCCCAGGATGTTGGGCAGGTTACCAGAGCAGCTGGAGGTCAGAGATAACCCAGGTAGAACCAAGTTGTATTCCCCAAGGCAACATCTCCTTGCTGTCACAACAGGCAGCCTCACCATCTGTGGAGTAGGCAATAGCTGTCAGTGCCACAGCATGGGGTTGCATCTTCAGCTCCATCTCTGTCCTGGAAACGCTGAATACACGGATGGTGCCATCGCTGTAGCCTGCCACTATGTGCTGGCTCTCAGCTCCCCACATGATGACAGGACAAGGCTTCCAAGCCAGGCACTGGCAGCTCTGCAAATGAAACAGAGCAGAGACCCAATGACCCAGTGAAGGCAGCAAGAGAACTAAAAGCTCCACCTTCAAGTATTTTCTTTACGGAATCATCAAATCCCAGCATGGTGGGAGCTGGAAGGGACCTCTGGGGATCATCCAGTCCAAACCCCCTGCTAAAGTTGTGTCACCCAGAGCAGGTTGCCTAGGATCACATCCAGGCAGGTCTGGAATCTCTCCAGAGAAGGAGACCACAACCTCTCTGGGCAGCCTGGGCCAGGGCTCTGGCACTCTCACAGCAATGAAGTTTCTCCTCATGTTTAGATGAAGCCTCCTGGGTTCCAGTCTGTGCCCATTGCCCCTTGTCCTGTCACTGGGCACCACTGTAAAGAGTCTGGCCCCAATCCTCTTGCCTCTACTCTTTAGATATTGATCAGCATTGAGCAGATCTCCCCTCTGGATCTGCTCTTCTCCAAGCTAAGCAGCCCCAGGGCTGTCAGCCTTTCCTTCTCCCAGAGATGCTCCCAGAGATGCTCCTCAGCATCTTCCTAGCCTCTGCTGGACTCTCTCCAGCAGTTCCTTGTCTCCCTTGAACTGAGGAGCCCAGAACTGGATCCATAACTCCAGATGTGGCCTCACTAGGGCAGAGGAGTCTGCTCCACGAGGACATAGCAGTCCTTCCACCCCAGAGTTCATTCTTGGCAGAGGACTCTACCCTCTGCCAGACGGAAGGAATCCATGTACCACAAACAATTACCTGGTTGAGCACCTGGAACTGCACCACCAGCTCCATGCTGCCCAGAGACCAGATCCTTACGCTGCCATCTTCCCCACACGTTGCACAGTGAGTCTCATCAGGGCTGAAGCACACTTCAGTCACCTGCAGCCAGAAATGAGATGGGCAGTAGTGAGCCTGCAGCTCCCTGCCCTCTCCCATGGCAAGACCAGGGACTACTTCTGCAGCCTGCACACACCTTCTGGGGCATAGACAGCACACCCAGCACCCACTGCTCTGCAGGACCACCCACCCCATCCCTACTCCTCTAACCTTGTTCTTGTGGCCACTGATTAGTCGGATGCTTGTGCTCTCTGCCCAGTTGATGTACCAGAGGGTTCCTGCCGTGGTGCCCACAATGCCCATTTCTAGAGAGTCATCAAAGGCTGCACTGACTATCGTCCCATCAAGGGTGATCTCATCTTCAAGCAGGACTGAGCTAGACCTGGAGAGAAGGAGATAGCAAGGACTGGCTTAATTGCTGGAACAGCCACTCTCCCTCCTTTAAATGAGATTTTTTAATGAGTCCAGTCATGTGTTTGCAGATAAATGGGTCACTGAGGGGCTCCTCTACACTAAACAGTAACTACTGTGGCATTTACACTGCAACCATCCCATCTTTTATAGGAAAGAAAGAAAATAGGGTGAGAGAAGAAACACATGCAGTGTGTTTCCACTAATTCTCTTAAAGGTGGTCACTACAAATCACTGACACGTCTTGCAGGCATGATACACTCCACCCATTTCCAGGATCAAGAAGGTTCAACTACCTGTGGCAAAAATTCAGTAAAAAGATGCCAACAGAAAGAATCAGTAGTCACAGGATGGAGAGGAAAAGCTAGGGATGAAGAGCAGCAGGAGCAGCATGCTTGCAGGCAGAGCCGATGTCTGTCCATGAAAGTAACCTCTCAGACAGGTTCAGGAGCTGCCAGAGGAGGGGAAGAGCATCTCAAGAGCACAGTGAGACAGGCACGAATGCAGGGGGGACACTGGGGCCCCAACCTCCTACCTGGCTTCAGGACCTTTCAGCCTCAGCTCCTGCACAGCAGCCACTGCCCAGAGGCGGATGCGTTTGGTGTTGCTGCCGCTCACCAGCTTGTTGTGCCGACACACCAGGACACCTGGGAGACCATGGGGAACCCAGGGTCCATCAGCATCTACTGCTCTTGGCCATCACAGAATCAAGGACTGGTTTGTGTGGCAAGGGACCTTTAAAGGTCATCTAGTCTAACCCCCATGCAGGGATGAGAAGAGACATCTGAAACTAGAGTAGGTTGCTCAGAGCCCCAGACAACCTGACCTAGAACGTTTCAGGGATGGGACATCTCCCACCTCCCTGAGCAACCTGGGCTAGTCTCTCAGCATCCTCACAGGAAAGAATTTCTTACCACCACCCTCTGGATGTGACCATCCAACCAAGTCCTTATCCAGCAAAGAGTCCACCCATCAAACCATTATGTCTCCAATCTAGAGAGAAGGATATTGTGGGGGTACATATTCAAGGCTCAACAACCAAGGGGTGCTCCTGACAGCCAGACTATAGATCCATTTGGGCCAGGCAGTGGGGACCTTCTACAGCCCAATACCCAGCGTTTTTACAGCCTGGAGGTGAAACCCCAAGGAGACCCAGGTCACAGATCCACTGCCACCCCACACATCTGACACAGCAAACTGGTTTCCCAAGACAGCTCAAACTGGAGGTCTGCAAGCTCATTGCTCTTCTTTCCTAGCAAGTTCCTAGTGACAGCCCTGACAGACACTGGGACACCTGCACCCACCAATCTCGCCCTCGTCAGCTTCCCAGGTCATGAAGCAGCAACTGGTCTCTGTGTCCCACACACAGATCTGGCCTGAGTTGGTCCCACAATAAAGAAGAGTGTCAGCACCATAACAGAGAGAGGTCAACTCCACCAGCCCTAGCACATCCGGAGCAGGGGCCTGATGAACCTGCCAGAGCACAGAAAACAGAAACATCACAGACAATATGGTGCTTAACTACCTTGGAACAAAACCACCCTCTCTTCCTTCCCTCAATTCATGCACTTAATGCCTCAAATACAACTGAAAGCTGCTCAGGGACAACCAACATCATCTCACTAAGAGACATCATTAGCTCTCTCTGACCTGTGGGGGCAGAGCCTCCATTGCTCTCACCACAGCCTTGGAAAAGTAGTCAGAGATCATAGAATCATAGGTGGGTTTGGGTGGCAAGGGACCTTTCAAGTTCACCTACTCAAACCCCCTGCAATCAGCAGGGACAGCTGCAACTACAGCAGGTTGAAGCTCACAACCCCAAACGACCTGACCTCCAATGATTCCAGGGGTGGGACATCTGTCACCTCTGGGCAACCTGGGCTAGTCTCACCACCCTCACAGTAAAACATTTCTGCTACATATCTAGTCTAAATCTCCTTCTTTTAGTTTAAAACCATCACCCCTTGTCTTGTCACAACAGGCCCTGCTGAACAGCCTGTCCCCATCTTTTTGATAGGTAATTTAAATACTGAATGGTTGCAGTAAGGTCTCCCTGGAGCCTTCTCTTCTCCAGGCTGAACAACCCCAACTCTCTCAGCCTGTCCTCACACCAGTGAGGTTCCACTGACCATTTCTGTGGCCTTCTTTGGGCCTCTTCCAACAGGTCCATGTCTTTGCTGTGCTGAAGACTCCAGAGCTGGCCCCAGCACTGCAGGTGAGGTCTCCCCAGAGCAGATCAGAGGCAGAATCCCTTCCCTGCCCTGCTGGCCATGCTTCTGGGGATGCAGCCCAGGACACAGCTGGCTTCTGGGCTGTGAGCACACATTGCCAGCTGATGTCCAGCTTTTTACCCCCTTGGTACTCCCCAGCTGCTTCTCCACAGGGCTGCTCCCCAGCCCTTCATCCCCAGCCTGGATTGATGGTAAGCAGATATTTTAAAAGAAGGTAAAGCTGAAGTTTACCTTGAGGTTGACATCAGCTCCCTGCTGCTCCAACAGCCCAAACATCACAGCTCCCTTCCCCACACAGGTCAGTTCTCTGTGAGAAAGAGGACTGAAAGCCACATCATGGACTGGCTCTGAGATACAGGTCGATGA
This sequence comes from Galbula dea, assembly GCA_013399015.1. Taxonomy (NCBI): domain Eukaryota; kingdom Metazoa; phylum Chordata; class Aves; order Piciformes; family Galbulidae; genus Galbula; species Galbula dea. Next base: position 26,281 of record VWZX01003966.1, read on the forward strand.
CATGAGTTCATAACTGTAGGTGTCCCACACAGCAATGGTCTGATCACTGTAGTCCCCTAGGAAGAGCATGAAACACAGTAGGAGGAAATTCTGCAGCCTCAGGGTGCTCACAAGCACACACACATCACATCAGCAGTGTCCCTCCCTCAGCCAGGTGTTTGGAGAGAACTGCTGTGAACACCACCTCTGGCATGGTCATGCCTCCCTGCATGCTCAACAGCAAAAGCTGCACATCAAGATGGGTCCTCATCCCAGCTGAGGACAAATAGAACTGCCCCAACACTTCATCTTGGAGACTGCAGCAAATCTGGCCCTGCAGTGGGGTCTGGAGCCAGCATTTGGACCAGCTAATGGTGGCTGTGGCAGGGAATTCAGGCAGAGCAGGTTCTCTGCGGCTTCTACATCCTTAGCAGCTACTGTGAGAAGTAATTGTTCTCCTGTACTGGGCACTGGGGAGGCCACACCCCAAATCCTGGGTTCAGTTTTGGGCCTCTCACTCCAAAAAGAATATTGAGGTGCTGGAGTATGTCCAGAGAAGGGCAATGAAGCTGGTGAAGGGTCTAGAGCACAAGTGTTGTGAGGAGCAGCTGAGGGAACTGGGGTTGTTTAGTCTGGAAAAAAGGAGGCTGAGAAGAGACCTCATTCTCTACAACTCCCTGAAAGGAGGCTGGAGTAAGGTGGGGGTTGCTTTCTTCTCCCAGGTAACAAACAATAGGAAAAGAGGAAATGGCCTCAAGTGCACCAGAGGAGATTCAGGTTGGGTGTAAGGAACAATTTCTTCCCCAAAAGGGTTGTCAAGGCTTGGAAGAGGCTGCCCAGGGCAGTGGTGGAGTCACCATCCCTGGAGGGGTTTAAAAGACATGTAGATGTGGTGCTGAGGGACATGGTTTAGTGGTGACCTGCCAGTGCTGAATAACAGTTGGACTTGATGATCTTAAAAGGTTCTTTACAACCTAAACAATTCCATTATTCAACTGCACACCTCAACATATGTCCCACAGAAGCCCCCCAACAATAACTGTGCACTCAAGGCTAACAACAGTCTTGAAATAAGAAAGGGATGTCACCCTTGATGAGGTCAAAGCTGAAATGGGAGCAGACCTTAAAGGAATCCACTGTGTATCTGGGTGGCAGCAGATCTGTTTGCCTTGATGATGGCAAACATCACCCCCAGCTCCCAGACAGCTCCAGGGGACAGTGCTCTCCTGCTGCCTTGCTCAGTGGTGCCTTTCAGCTTTTCTCTTCTCAGCAGCCCAGACTGAAGCTGGAAGAGGAGGAGGGTTCCTCTCCCACACTGCTCTGTGGAGAGCACAAAGCTCTCTTTCTCTGCAGTAAAGCTTGTTTCTCACAAGGGCAGGCTCAGCAGCCCTGCTCCACAGGTCCTCTCTCATGCAAAACAAGAACTTACTAATTGCATATTTGTCCTTTAAATGTCCCCTGCCTAAAGAAAACAGACAGCTTGAGTGTCCATCTTGTGCTGGCATCACTGCCTGGCAGGAAGCTCACAGTTTGAAGCCAGGCTACTTCTCTGCAATTCCACCTTAAGCAACAATAAGAAGACCAGAAGAAGCCTTTTCCCTTTGGACACTATATATAGTAACTGCAAACTATTTACAGGGACTTATCAAACACTGGAGAGCCAGGAGAAGAAAGCTGTAAATTCCAGAATATGAGCTAGTTAGGGCAGTGAGAAGGAAGTGAAGGGGAGCAGGGGGGAGCCCAGTGTTCAGTGTCCATGGCTGAGACAGGCAGGGTGTGAACTTCCCCTCAGAATGCTGCTGACAGTGCCCTGGAAGCACACTCAGCTCCAGAGAGTACCTCTGCAGTGGGTCACTCCCAGGAGGAGCTGGGGTCTAGAATCACAGATGGGTTTGAGTGGCAAGGGACCTTTCAAGTTCACCTACTCAAACCCCCTGCAATCAGCAGGGACAGCTGCAACTACAGCAGGTTGAAGCTCACAACCCCAAACGACCTGACCTCCAATGATTCCAGGGGTGGGGCACTTACCAACTCTCTGGCAACCTGGGCTAGTCTCTCACCACCCTCACAGTAAAACATTTCTGCTACATATCTAGTCTAAATCTCCTTCTTTTAGTTTAAAACCATCACCCCTTGTCCTGTCACAACAGGCACTGCTAAAAAGTCTCTCCCCATCTTTCTGATAGGCCCTTTAAGCACTGCAAGGCTGCAAGGAGGTCTCCCTGGAGCCTTCTCTTCTCCAGGCTGAACAACCCCAACTCTCTCAGCCTGTCCTCACAGCAGTGAGGTTCCACTGACCATTTCTGTGGCCTTCTTTGGGCCTCTTCCAACAGGTCCATGTCTTTGCTGTGCTGAGGACTCCAGAGCTGGCCCCAGCACTGCAGGTGAGGTCTCCCCAGAGCAGGGTAGAGGCAGAAACCCCTCCCTACCCTGCTGGCCACACACACTGCTGGGACTGCATTATCTATTGTCCCAAGGCTACCCAGCAACAGCTTTGTACCTGTGAGCCTGGTTGGTATCTCACAGGTAGTGCACATCTTCCTCCCATGCTGTGTCTACTCCAGGTGTACTCCTCCACTCACTCCTGGTGTTACAAGTACACTCACCCACAGTAACAAGGAACCTGTCATCCTGAGAGAATGCCATGGCTTGTACTTGTGTCTCATGATGGAAGAGTCTTGCTGTGCAAACCCCATCTTGGACATTCCAGATGCAGATCTGACAACAGGAGTCTCTATCCCTCTTTCCTGAGGCAGAAGCAAGAACCTAACAGAACAACATGTGGTCACTGAGACTTTAGTAAGTAATTAGAGAACCTCCCACTAGTTAGTCTTAGCAACTGCTAGTGTCAAATTAAAGAGAGGCAGTTGGCCAATGGAAAATTCTGCCAGAGCAACCACCAGGTGAGGGCAGGAGGGAATAGCAGCATCACCCTGAGGAAGGGAACAGCCTTTATCATCACACAGAGCCAGCACAAAGGACAGCCAAGTTCCAAAACCAGCCATGGTATTTCCACAAGGCCAGGTGTGCATGCAGCAGGCAGGAGGAGGAATGGATAACTAGGCTTTTAGTCCATGACATTCCTTTAGCCCAAAGGCACACAGCCAAACCCCAGCCTGGGGCAGCAGAAGCCTCCCTTACCTGAGCATCATGGCTGACAGCAAGTGTGGAGATCTCCTCAGTGTGCCCAAGCCAGTGATTCTGTGACCCTGAGTGCAGGTCTTCAACCACGATGATGCAGCCACAGGTGTAAGCAAAGAAGCCTAGCAGAGGAAGAGGAGGGATGGGATGTTTTCATGGAAAGGCTTCACATACAGCACCCACTGCAACCTACATCATCATTCAGGGCAATTCTTCTCTTCAGCAATAGGTAAAAGGTGACTTTTCCACCTTTCCAGCATCCTTCCCTTGCCTAACCTAAGCAAAGCAAAGCTGTTGGGCATCACTCCAGCCTGGAGAAAGGAGGCAAGATGGCCTTAGCAACAGCTTGCCTTCTGCTCATCCACTCCACAACTGATGCCTGAGTCTGCCCACGTTAACTAACATTTGCCAATAGCAAAGGAGAAGGGTTACTAGGTTTTACCAATGAAAAGATTCCACCCCAAGAGCTGGGAGATCATATCTTGGCTCAGGACTCAGCCCTCCCTCCCCTCCAGAGCCCTCCCAGTGTACCTGTGTCTGGGTTCCACACCATATTCCCTCTGCCATTCCCATTGTAGCCTATCACTGCTTTCAGCTTTAAGACCTCACTGCCAGCTGGAGGAGATAAGAAACTCTGCAAGAAAAATAAGATAGCACCTTAAAATAAGCTCTAGAAGGATGGTCCACAGCCAGGTACATCCAGGATCACAACAAAGCATGAGCACATCCACAGATGAAACCCAAAGTGCACATTTATCAATACAAAATAGAAACTGCACCAGCAAAACCAGGCACAGATGCTGACAGCCACTGCCCCAGCCAAAGAGCAGCTGCTGATCCCACCAGGAAAGAGCTCAATGGGGTTTTCTGCCTCGGGGTTGATATTTCAAGAGGAAGAAAGTGGAGGGGAAAAAGTTCTGCTAGGTGGAGGGACAGAGGAGGGAACTGAGGGTGCGAGCTGAATGCAACATTTCTCCCAGCACTGTGAGCAGCAGAGCTCAGGAGAAGGTTGAGTTAGGTTTGTGTTTGATGATGGCTTTGTTTATTAACAGAGCATGGGCTGTGCCTTGACTATCTTCTCTGGATTGCCTTCCCCAGCCTGCTCTGCCAACGCATCTGCTCGCAAACACGGGTGCAGGATGAATCACTCCACTGCTCACTTGTCTTTCACTTTCAACAGCACATGCCATTTCCATTTCTTTGGAATAAAATTGTCTGCAGAGTGGTTGAACAGAAAAAGAGTCCATCACAACTCACTTTTTACTTGTTTGGACAGAGCTGCACGTAGAGGAGAAAGGGGAACTGATGTTAGGAGTTTCTCACAGAACACAGGGGGAAGATTTCACAGAAGGGACCTGGAAAGATGCATCTAGTCCAACCCCCCTGCCACAGCAGGATTCCCTAGACCAGGTCACACAGAAGATGCCCAGAAGGGTTTTGAATCTCTCCATAGAAGGAAACTTCCCAGCCTCTCTGGGCAGTCTGTGCCAGTGCTCTGGCACCTGAACTGGGAAAACATTTCTAGGTGTATTCACACGGAACCTCCTATGCTTCAGCTTACAGCCATTGCCTCTTGTCCTGTCACTGGGCTTCACCCACCCCCTCATGGCCTCACCCCTCCCTCAGCCTCCCACTCCCTCTCAGCGTCCCACCCCCCTGGCCTCAACCACTGCCCCAGCCTCCCACCCCATGAAGGTTGGAAGAGACATCTAAGATCATCAAGTCCAACTGTTAACCAGCACTGCCAGGTCACCACTAAACCATGTCCCTCAGCACATCTACATGTCTTTTAAATCCCTCCAGGGATGATGACTCCACCACTGCCCTGGGCAGCCTCTTCTAGGCCCTGACAACCCTTTCAACGAAGACGTTGTTCCGTACACCCAGCCTGAACCTCCTCTGGTGCACTTNACAATCCCTGTTCTACTCCTTCTGCCACACTAGTGCTGATTCAAGCCAGGATGCTGTTGGCCTTCTTGGACACCTGGGCACACTGCTGGCTCATCTTCAGACACCATCAACCAATCCCCCCAGGTTCTTTTCCACCAGGCAGCTTTCCAGCCTCTCTGCCCCAAGCCTGGAGCATTTTTGTAACCCAAGTGCAGGACCTGGCACTTGTCCTTGTTGAACCTTATCTCAATGGCTTTGGCCTATTTATCCAGCCCAGCCATTTCCCTCTGCAGAGCCTCCTACCCTTCAGCAGATCCACACTCCTCCCTAACTTAGTGTTATCTGCAAACTTACTGAGGGTGCCCTTGATCCCCTCAATCAGACCACCGAGAAAGATATTAAACAGATCTGGCACCAACATTGAGCCCTGAGGAACACCATCTTGTGACCAGTGGCCAGTTGGATTTAGCTCCATTAACTGGATTTAACTCCCAATCCAGCTCCAAAATGCCTGTTGGCCACCTGCCCAGGTACCCAGCCCTGGCACTATTCTCACCTTGGGGAGCACTGATGCCTTAAAGCGAGGAGTGAAATGCCGGTAGGAGTCTGGGCGGATGAAGACCTTGGACTTGGGGCTCCTGGTCTCCTTGCTGGGCTCTGCCACACAAAGAAGAAAACAGTGCCTATGAGATGCTGTTCCTGGGAGTGGTTTGGGAGCAGCAGCTAAGCTGTGGCTCACTAACCATTCCAATGCTGTCTGTGTGAATTCACACACACACACACGAGGCAGAACTCAAGACTGCAGCATCACACATGCTCCTACATGACCAGCCATCAGAAAAGCACCAGCTTCCCTGGAGCAAAGGAGGAACATCCATCTCCCCCCATCACCTCAACTCAGCCACACCACACTGCAAACAGCCTAATAGAACCCATGCTATGTGCCCTGGGCATTGCTGCAAAAGTGTGAGCCACCCAGCAAGAAAGGTCTTCAATGAGGGCCATGAACACCCAGTTTTGTGTTGAAGCTCTCTAACAAGTCCTGCCTGGGGCTGAGTGCTGGCAGCTGCCTGCTTCTGGCAGCTTGCCATGGACTGCTGCAGCTTTGAGGCTGTGCATCTATTAATAGAAACATTGGGAGCTTTAATTTCAGCTGGGTTTAATAAAATGTGCCACTTGGAGATGATATTGCCTCCAAGCTGAAGAGGGGCTTCTGGTGTGCCTGGGAGCAGCAGCAGGGAAAGAACCAGGAAAATAAGAAGCCTTGGAGGCCACCATGAGCTTATAGAATCATAGAAGGGTTAGTTTGGAAGGAACCTTTAGAGGTCATCCCAGTCCAAGACCCCTGGAATCAGCAGGGTCAACTGCAACTAGAACAGGTTGCTCACAGCCCCAGACAACCTGACCTGGAATGGTTCCAGGGATAGGACATCTCCCACCTCTCTGGGCAACCTGGGCCAGTGCCTCACCACCCTCATTGTGAAAAATTTCTTCCTTCTATTCAGTCACAATCTCCCTCCTTTAGTTTAAAGCCATAAACATAGCTTCCCTCCATGCTGACTTCCCTTGGTCAATCATACCCTGAGGAACATGCTGCTGCCCTTTGTCTCAATTCAGAGCACACACCCGAGTCTGTATCATATTAATAATGACCTTCCCTTATTTTTCAGACCAAGCTGCCACACGGGCCTGCCTGCATCATGCCCAAAAGGAGCCAAGCCCTGTACAAGATGGAAACAGCTCTGATTTACCATTTGCTGACTCTCCAGGAGACCTCGAGCTCTCCTGCCTCACTTTGGGCCTCACAACAAGCTCCTCCCTCCTGCCTGACTCCACAAGGACCGAGGCATCTTTGTCTCCGTTTGCCACCGTCCTGCTGCTGCCTGGCAGATCTGCTTCCTCCTCTTTGTCTGACTCAGTGAAAGTACCTGAAGAGAAAACTTAGTGAGAGGACAGAGCCACGTGTGTCCTTCAGGATTGCTTCATGTGTGACCAACCCTTTGGTTCTGGCAGTATCATTCTCCTGATCTGTGTAACAGCACATCTGTTAGGGGGGAAGGCAAAGACATCTCTTCCTGGCTATCTCCAGGCAGGTATTTACCACAGCCCTCAGAGAAGCTGTGCCAACCCCTTAGTCTAGGGAGAAGAGCAGAGGCTGAAGAGGTGCTGAACCCAAACACCTCTGGCTGGCTTTGTCCACATTAGGGGAAGGGAAGTGCAGACTGGTCTGTCAGTCTCTGGGAAGGGGATAACAGGTGGGGATGGCTCCAAGGGTGCTGCTGACCTCAGCAAGGAGATTTTCCTAACACAAGATTATTTCTCCCCTTCTCTGCAAGCAGTTCCTCTTACTTTGACACTGTGCTTGGTGGACAGAGTTGACATCCAAACACGGTGGCGAGGACAACAGTGGAAGAGGAACTATCTGCCGAGGTGCCTCAGAGACATCCCTTAGCTTCTCAGAGCTCCCTTCTGGGAAAAGAAAAGGGTTTGTATAACTGCCTTCATCCCTCAGCTCCTCTCGACCTCCTTGGTTGATTTGGGGTGATACCTCCAAGCTCATTTCTCCACCTTCCTCCTACAGAGAGGAAGCCACTTTTCCTCTGTCCTTCAAGAAATGGAGAGACAGAGAGAAGAACAGTGAGGGCAGGGAAAAAGACAACACAAGAGACAGAGGCAGAGAGAGACAGAAGGCAAAAGCTGAAAGACCTACTAGAAAACCCAGAATGGTTCTGCTCAGAACAGCTCCTCCTTGGCAGACTCCCACTGAGTGGAGCTAGTTAACTAGAGACTGCTCTTTGGGGCTCCTTAGCTGGTTAGCCCCTCCCTATGTGACTCCCTCAGGGAAGGAACCAAAAACCCCCAACCCTAACCCCTGTCATGAAGAGCAGTGGTGGAAAAGCTGCCAACCAGCACAGCTCATGGGAGGAGACAAACTCACCTGCTCCCGGCAGCAGAGTGGACTCAGAGGAACAAGCACTGGGAAGACAAGGAGACAGAAGTTACACTGGGAGGGGATGGCAAGCAGGGGAAGGCACTGCCCAGTACTGTGCACTTACCTGGCTGGGGGTGAGTTCTCTGCAGGCAGAGCCAGGAAGTCCCAGAGGAAGATGGCATCTCCAACGCTGATGACTTGCCGTTGGTCCGGGGTGAAGGCCACCTGCTGCACTGGCTCAGAGTGGCCGATGTACACCTGGGAAAGAGCACGCCTTCAGCTTCTCCATCACCACTCCTGTCCTACCAGGAGGGTGGTTAGTCCACTCCCTGCCTTCCATAGCCAGCCTCTATGAGCCTCAGCAGATCTTCTCAGAGGCCAACACCATTCCTACAGTGCTCAGACCTAGGGTTGATCAGTCTTCACAGGATCCCAGCATGGTGGGGGTTGGAAGGGACCTCTGGGGATCATCCAGTCCAAACCCCCTGCTAAAGCAGGGTCACCCACAACAGCTTGCCCAGGATCAGCTCCAGCTGGGTTTGGAATCTCTCCACAGAAGATGACTCCACAACCTCTCTGGGCAGCCTGGGCCACTGCTCTGGCACCCTCCTAGGAAAGGCTTTCCTCCTGTTCAGGTAGAACCTCCAGGGTTCTATTTTGTGCCCATTGCCCCTTGGCCTGTCATTGAGCACCACTGAGAAGAATCTGGCCTCAGCCTCTTGCCCCCACCCTTTAACTACTGATAAGTATTGAGAAGATCCCAACACACTGATTTGGAGAAGCAAACAGAAGCTGAAAACTGCCCCCAAGATCTTATTCAATCTCTCAATACTCCTGAAACCCTGGGTGATCCATTGCCTCCTCTGGGTGGCTCTGTCCCCAGCACAGAGGTAACCCCAACCCTGTCCTTGGCAGAGGGTCTCACTCTGCACTGTGCTTCAGCAGCCCCGGCCCACGCTCAGCACCAGGCCCTACTATAGCAGGGGGATAGAGCTGCATTTCTCAGCTGCTGGGCAAACTGGGACTGGGGACACTGGATCAAGTCACATAGAGGACATTTGCTGCTCCCTCCTCCAGGGATTAAACACCAGCCTGCTCCCTCCCTTTGTGGGCAGTACCTGGAAGTTGATGTTGAAGCGCATCTGATAGTCCCACACTTTGATAACTCTGTCACCAGCAGTGAGCAGGTACCTGCTATCCTTGCTCAGCACCAAGGAAGAACAGGACACCCTGTGCACAGGAGACACCTGAGGACAAGAAACGGCCTCAACAGTATCAGCTGAGCTAGTTCATGTCCTTACTTATGCTTCAGCAAGAGGACAGAAGTGTGACAGCATGGAAAATAAGGACAAGCTCAGGCTCAGCTTGAGCATGACCACACCAGGATGGGCAGAGGCTTGCCACTCATCCCCAGGATCCCAGCATGGTGGGGGTTGGAAGGGACCTCTGGGGATCATCCAGTCCAAACCCCCTGCTAAAGCAGGGTCACCCACAGCAGCTTGCCCAGGATCACCTCCAGCTGGGTTTGGAATCTCTCCACAGAAGGAGACTCCACAACCTCTCTGGGCAGCCTGGGCCAGAGCTCTGGCACCCTCAGAGAAAAGAAGTTATTTTTGAAGTTATCTTGTCTATGTTTCTTTGAAGCCCATGAGCTCCAGGATGAGCTCTTCCCTCATTTAGCCTCCTGCAGTCACACCAAGTGCCCAAGACCCACATAACAACGTGTGAATTTCAGTGTCCTACCTCTCGCAGCAGCCGTCCTGTTTTTGCATCGAGCACGAGGATTTTATTGGAAGAAGTGGACACCAGGAGCTCCCCTCGAGGCACTGGAGCAAAGCAGACTCTCCCTGCAGAGTCCAAGACTGTGCTGTTCAAATCAAGGATGCTGATGTCCACCCTCAGTAGCTGTGAAAGAAGGAGCTACTGAACAAACATTCTGGAGCAAGTACTGCAGAAGCCTCAGGTTGCTCTTGTGGCTCTCCTAACACAGGGCTATGGAGACCCCAGACCCTTCCCTTCCCACGTAATGAGAGGCTGCAGAGTCCTGGCAATGTCTTAACTGCCCAGAAGAGCAGCTCCCAGAGACAGCTCAAAGCTGACAGTCTACACAAGTCTTCTCCAGATTATCTTTCTAGAGGGGAATGAAGCTGGTGAAGATACCTTGACTTTATTGTTTTTATCTCACTGAACAGAAAACAAACCTCATTGTAAGCACCTTGAGCAAGCATCTGCTGGGCAGGGAAGGGTCCTCTCCAGCACTGCTTGTGCCTAAGGGCCTTGATCTACCTTAGCTGATGCAGCTCATGGGAATGTCCCCTCCAGCATGTGGCACCTGGTCCCCTCCCCACCCTTCCCTAGGAAGGAGGGAAGCCTCTGGGTACCTCATCTAGAGAGCAGGCCTCCATCACTGTCACAACATACTTGGAGGGTCCCACGAAGGCCAAGAGGCGGCTGTCCCCGCTGACCACCAGGGCACCTGCTCCATTCCCTGCATCCCGGGCCACCACATTGCCTGAGGGCCACAGCAAGAAAGAGAGTGAAGAGAGGAGCAAAGCCCATCCTGCAGGCAGCTCACTCTGTGATGGTGCTGCTGAGCTGAGCTGCAGCTCCTCCTGCCTCCCAATCAGCTGTGGTTTAATGTTCTGGGTACTGAGAAAAGAGGAACTTCTGTAGAAGATCACAGAATCATTAAGGCTGGAGAAGACCTCTAAGATCACCAAGTCCAACCATCAACCTATCACCCTCATGCTAGTAAACCATGTCCCTCAGCACCACATCCACATGTCTTTTCAGTGCCTCCAGGGATGGTGACTCCTCCGCTGCCCTGGGCAGCCTCTTCCAGGCCTTGACAACCACTTCAAGGAAGACATTGTTGCTAACATCCAACCTAAATCTCCCCTGGAACAACTTGAGGCCATTTCCTCTTGTCCTATCACTAGTAATCTGGGAGAAGAGACCAACCCCCACCTCACCCCAACCTCCCTTCAGGGAGCTGTAGAGAGAGAGAAGGTCTCCACCGAGCCTCCTTTTCTCCAGGTTAAACAACCCCAAATCCCTCAGCTGCTCCTCACAACACTTGTGCTCTAGATCTTTCCCCACCTTCGTTGCCCTTCTCTGGACACACTCTAGCACTTCAACGTCCTTCTTGGAGTGAGTGTTTCATCAGTAAAATCTCTCTGAGTCTGGTTTGGCTTTGGTGCTAGGACGTCTGTGCTAATAAAAACAGAAGAAAGGGCAACTCACAACCCCACAGTCTTACCCAGGACTCTGAGGACATGGCTTTTCTCTGCCAGACAGCTGTATAGAGCCAGAGTTCCCTGCAAACAGGAGCTGAACATGAAATGGCCATCTGGAGAGAAGGTCAGCCCAGTGACAGCAGTGCGGTGCTGCCTAAAAGAAGGCACAAAACATGAAAAAGAGGAGAAGAACAAAAACAAACCAACCAACCAACCCCCAGAGAACAGCAGCAACATTGAGTGCAACACAGTGAAGAACCCAGGAGAACAAACTAATTGGAGACAGGCAGAGGAAGCCACCATGCTAACTTCTGCAGCAGCCCAGGACAATCAACAGCCCAGCTTTCTGGAAAACAGAGCAGCAAGGGCAGCACTCCAGCTGTCCCTGGATGGGACATGCTCTCTCTGCCTTTGGAGCATCCTCTGCTTCCCATGCAAGGGCTCCCTCTTCAGCTCCTCTCTAGGACAAGCTCTTCCCTACTGTTGGCCAACTGTCCACCAGGAAGTCACAGAGAAAGTCCTCACAGCCTTCCCAGGTTGGATTTCACCGCACAGAGCTTGGGCACAGTAAGCTAAAACCACTCAGCTGGGACATGAGGATTGCTGAGCTCAAGAAAAGCACTTTTCCCACCTCTATGATTACCACTGTGGCTCTTGGCAGGACTCCCAGCTAGACCCATGCCTGCCCCAGGGCAGCTCCCACTGCAAATGCTTCAGAATCTCAGTGTGGTGAGGGCTGAAAGGGAGCTCTAGGGATCATCCAGTCCAAACCCCCTGCTAAAGCTGGGTCACCCACAACAGCTTGCCCAGGATCACCTCCAGCTGGGTTTGGAATCTCTCCACAGAAGGAGACTCCACAACCTCTCTGGGCAGCCTGGGCCAGGGCTCTGGCACCCTCACAGCAATGAAGTTTCTCCTCCTGTTCAGATGGAACTTACTTGTGCTCTGCTAGGAGGTTGCAGGCAGCCAAGCTGAAGGTCCGCACCATGCCGCTGTCAAAGCCACAGGCCAGGATCTGCTGGGTGGGGTGAAAGGCCACAGCACAAGGCATTTCATCTGCAGCTGTGAAGTCATACACCTGTGGGAAAGAGACACATACAGGAACAAAGCTGGATAAAGCTTGACCCAGCAGCTGTACTTAACAACAACAGCCTTAGACCTCCGCCGTGATCACCACAGAAGGGACCTTTCAAGGTCACCTAGTCCAACCCTTCTGCAGTCAGCGGGGACATCTGCAACTACAGCAGGTTCTTCATAGCCCCAAACAACCTGACCTGGAATGGTTCCAGGGATGGGACATCTCCCACCTCTCCAGGCAAACTGGGGCAGGGTCTCTCCACTCTCACAGTGAACAATTTCTCCCTTCTCTCTAGTGTAAATCTCCATCTTTTATTGAAAAACATCACCCCTTGTCCTGTCATAACAGCTCCTGCTAAAAAGTCTCTCCCCATCTTCCTGATAAACCCTTTAAGTACTGAAAGGCTGCAAGTAGCTCTCCCTGGAGCCTTCTCTTCTCCAGGCTAAACAACCCCAACTCTCTCAGCCTTTTCTCATGCCAGAGGGGTTCCACCCTCCAATTATTTTTGTGGCCTCCTCTGGATCTGCTCCAACAGGTCCACGTCTCTCCTCTGCTGAAGACTCCAGAGCTGGACCCAGACATTTAAGGGCTCTTGAATCATAGATCTTTCATAACCAAAGCAACAGAGACTAGGCAGACTATTCATAAATGCCAGACACTTACTGCCTGTTGTCTCACCTACCTGCTGCATGGAGACAAGGTCCCAGACTCTGATGGTACTGTCCTGGGACACTGTTGCCATCTGCTTCCCCATGCCCTCCACTGAGAATGCCAAAACAGAGTCCTCATGAGAGCGCATCAGGGTGTTGTAGTCCCGGGACTGGATCTCCAAGTAGCCCAGGTTCCCAGCAGCTGTCGTGCACAAGACCTTGTGGCTGTCTGGGCTGATGCAGACAGAACTCACTGGAGCTTCGTGCTCTGGAGAAACACACAGGAGTCAGCAACCCCTTTGGAAAAGGAGCAGCAGCTGGAACACAGCTACCCAACCATGGAGGAAAGTAATGACACAGGAATGAGCATTCCACCCTCTGAAGACTGAACACTTGCAAGTTTTAGTTCAGTGACAAATGAGTCTCTGCCCATTCTAGAAGTCCCCAGGCTCTGCTGTTATGGTGATTATTTCAAAATAGTGAAGAACTGCTTGACTTCTCCCCTACTTTTCCATGGATAGATGAGCCAGAGGGACAAGAGCATAGAAATCAAGATGTGAGTGCCTGCTCTCACCCAGACCTCACCTTTCTGCTCAGTTACAAGAATGAACAGGAATAATTGTTGGTGAAGCCTTCTAGACAGTCACCCCTAGGGACAGCAGGCATCAAAGACGCCCTTGCTCATGAGAGTTGCTTCAGGAGATGTGACAGTGGAGCTCTGGCTTCACAGAGTCATAGAAAGGTTAGAATTGGAAGGGACCTTTAGAGGTCATCCAGTCCAAGACCCCTGCAATCAGCAGGGACACCTATAACTAGATCAAGTTGGTCAGAGCCCCAGACAACCTCACCTGGATGGTTCCAGGGATGGGACATCTACCAACAAACTAGGCAACCTGGGCCAGTCTCTCACCACCATCAGTGTAAACAATTCCTGCCTTCTATCCAGTCTGACTCTCCCTCTTTTAATTTAAAACCATCACCCCTTGTCCTGTCACAACAGGCCCTGCTAAAAAGACTCTCCCCATCTTTCCTGTAAGCCCCTTTAAGTACTCACCTGCCTCTAAGACAACAGCAGAGAAGTCCAGTGGCCACAGCCGCAGGTAGCCATCTTCTGACCCCGTGGCACAGAAGGCTGAGGAGATGCTAATGCTGTTTATAGCAATCCCAGGGCCTAAAAAACCCAAAACATGACATTACCTTGTACAGCTGAATCAAGAAGACACAAACTGAGGGTTCCCCATCCAAGAGTTGAGTCCAACTGTTCACACACACAACCACCTCAGACACAGCAGCCAGGAATGCCACAGTGACTGGAGAGTCTCAGCTAGCCCTTTTCAGGGCTCAAAACAGACAATGATAGAACAGTTTGGGTTGGAAAAGACCTTTAAGATCCTTGAGTCCAACTGTTAAGCAGCACTGCCAAGTCACCACTAAACACACTCACTCCCTGCCCAATTCCAGCACCACAGTGCACCTCTCACCCCTTGTTAAACTCTGCTGTAGTTTTGCCTCGAACACGACTCTGTGTAGCAAGGAATGTCCTAGTTTTACTGCCTGAGACACAAACCCCTTTCATTTCCATGTCTCAAATCCTCTCTGCAGCACAGTGAGAGGGGAGAGAGAATATAGATCTACAGAAAGTGGGATTGTTAGATCCAGGTGTAGAGTTTGCTGGTCCAAGCAGTGGTCAGAGCCAGCACTACTAAGAGGAGGACACACAAGGGCATCATTTCATCTCCTCCTGAGCATATTCTTGCCCATGGAGTGAGAACCAGTGGCACACACCTCTCAAAGGGGCACAGTCAAGATTAATTAGCTCAATTTGCCAAAGCAAATGAGGCACTGAAAGTCCAGGTATCAGAGCAATCACACTTGAAAGTGAATTCTTCCTGCTGGTAGAATTAAGGGCAGAGCTGGAAGCTCTACTACTCAGTGTACAGCAACAGTGACTTCCCAAACACTCTGCACAGGCTCAATAATGAAAATAATCCCCAAACTCATGTTTTTTCGTTGGTCTGCTTGGCTCATTCTCCATCTCTACATTAAGACTCCCATCAGCAAATTAAGACCTTGTTTCATGTTTCTAAAAGTAGGGTTTCTCTGAAAGTGCAATCAGCATTTAAAGTGCTAAAATTCTTCCTTAAAATGATACTTTGCTGTACTAAGGAAGATTATTTGCAGTACTTAAGAGGCAAATAGCAATGATCTAACCAACCCAAAATAATCCTGTGCTGTAGGTAGACTGCTTGGATCAGCACTAGTGTGGTCAGCAGGACTAGGGCAGGCATTGTCCTCCTGGACTGGGCACTGGTGAGGCCACAACTCAAATCCTGGGTTCAGTTTTGGGTCTCTCACTCCAAGAAGGACATTGAGGTGCTGGAGTGTGGCCAGAGAAGGACGAGGAAGGTGGGGAAAGATCTACAGCACAAGTGTTGTGAGGAGCAGCTGAGGGAACTGGGGTTGTTTAGCCTGGAGAAAAGGAGGCTCAGGGGAGACCTTCTGGTTCTCTGCACCTCCCTGAAAGGAGGATGGAGTAAGGCAGGGGTTGGTCTCTTCTCCTGGGTGACAGGACAAGAAGAAACAGCCCCAAGCTGTTCCAGGAGAGATTCAGGTTAGACATGAGGAACACTGCCTTCCTCAAGAGGGCTGATGGGGCCAGTCACCATCCCTGGAGGGGTTTAAAAAAGCTGTAGATGCAGTGCTGAGGGATGTGGTTTAGTGGTGACCTGGCAGTGCTGGCTAATGGTTGGATTTGATGATCTTAAAGGTCTTTTCCAACCAAAACTCTTCAATGATTCTAAATATCTGGTTTATTTTACCAGAAATTCGTTGGAGCTCATTTCTGCCCTGACAATGGTCAAGGTCCTCCCCAGTGTGCAGATCCTCCTACCTGTGCTGCCTCCAGCCTGATCCTGAGGCTGTGCGGGCAGGAGCCGCCGCACGCTCCTCATGCAGATGTTCTTGTAGTCCACCTCCAGGACATGGCCACTCTTGCTGCAGACAAAGCTGAAGAGGAGAGAGATTCCTGCTCTGGTACCTCAGGGCTAACGGGAGCTGTGCTAGCATGGTTTAACACAACCCAGCTTGGCTCACCCCTTAAACTCTTTGCCTGATGGCAAAGAACTACTTCACAGTAGCCCAACATGTCAACGTGGTGTCCAAGGACACCTTGTCATGTCCTACCCTACAAATCTACAACTAAGTCAGAGCTTCCTCTTTTATTTCCTGTCCCTTTGAAATGTTAGTTAGCAAAAGAGCTCAAAGCTTGGTATAGACTTCAAAAAGGAACCTCCCTCTGGCAGAGGACACAGCCCAGGGAAGGCAGGGCCAGCTCAGCCCACAGCTCTGCCTTGATGGAGCAGCGTGTGGAAGCAACAAAGGTGTTGCTTTGAGGATTAAAATAAACCAAAAGGTGTGCATCTGTCTGTGTGCAAGAGGATAGGCACCACATTCCTGCTGCCAACAGAAAGCTAACCACAGCCTCAGGTTGGGGAGAGAATCACTAAACATGGCAAAACATCAGTACAGCAAGAGGAAAGGTCCATTTCTTGGGCTGCTCTGCCAGCAGCTGAACCTCTTTTGGGATGTGAAGCGTGCTGAGGAGGGAAGAGGTTCTCCAGCTCCAGGAGGCACCTGCATTTGGAGGGGAAACCCAAGCAAAATGCCATGCTCCAGGCAGCTGGAGCTACAGAGCTGCCCCGTGGGTGGGTGAGTGAGAGTGGAGGCCAACAGCCCCTTACAGCGTGCGGTCCTCCGGCTCCCGCTCGGCAGCGTGTCCCTCCTCGAAGGCCAGGTCGGTGAACTCCAGGGAATGGTACTCGCCCAGACTGACCGGACATGAGCGCAACGCTCCACTCCGCACCCGCCACAGCCTGACGTTGTCCCGGCCACAAGACACCATCCTGTCCCAGAAGAGACTATGTGAGTAGCAGGGTAGGAGTCTCCAAGCTCCTGGTGAAAGGTTAATGGCCAGAGGGTCACCAGCTGACAGTTAGGATCAAGATCAGGAATGGCAATGGCAGGACTCTGCTCCTGCAAGCCTGGGTGGCTGCAGCACCATGATTCCCCCCACACCATGCCAGAATCGATGCTTTGGGTTGACTTTCTTTGCACACTACCTGGTATCATCAAAAAAAGCAACTTTCAAGGCCTGGATGTCCACATCTGTGTGCACTTTGGCCATCACAGTCACCTCCCCACCACGGGTCACCTCAGCAGTGTTCCACACCACCACCATCTGAAGCAAGAAAAGAAAACAGCAGAGCTACTCAAACGTGGAAACCTTGGCAGGAAAAGAGCTTTTCATCCCAGCAGCTGACCAGCTGCAAATACAGGAGTGCTCCAGAGCTGGGCACAAAGAATTGATAACAGAATTGAAGCAGGGGAAAAAAAGAAAACAACAACCCTCTGGCACAGAGGGTTTAGGACAGTCCAGCAGCTTTGCAAAGCTTTATGGCAATACACTTGTCTGGCATCTATAATTAGAGGTTCTAAATCCCAGGGCTGCCTGGCAACAGGGCTCAGACTTGGAGAGAAAATGCAGAGAGGAGTGGGAGCTCTGCCTGCTGATGGAAGAGCTCTGCTAGGGCTGAGCTAGTTGGTGAGAGCTGGAGGGAGCAGGTCTCCTGCTGCACTGGCTCTGCAGCACTTTGCTCCAATGCAGGTTTGTGTGCTCACAGTGCTCACCAAGAGGGGCAAGAGTCAAAGGAAAGGAGGGGATGAGTGAAGAAATGCAGGTGACTGGATGCTCTGGGTTCCAGAACAGTGTTAAAACCAGACCCAGGATCCTCTCAGAGGCTGGAATGGGCTGAGGCATGCCCCTGGAGAGGTGCTCCTGGCCAACTCTCTTGTACCCCCCCACCAGCTCTCCCATCCTGCCTTTGACCTATAGATCCCCCTCCCCAGTTCAAACTTGCCAGTTCATGGAGTGCTGCCATGTGCTGGGGATAATACATGCAGCACTGTTTTTTTTTCCTGCTGGAAGTATGCAGTTAATGAAGGCACAGCTAATTGCTGGGGGTCGCCACTAAGGGCTCAGTAAATGCAAATAGTTCCACTGGTAAAGCCAAGCCTCTAGCAGTGCCATGAAGCAGTTTTATTTTGTACTGCTGCAGGTGGGATCTGCACCACTACCAGCTACATCAGTAAGCAGCAGCTTCAGGCCAGCACCCCTCCCAGCAGCAATGCTGTCATGCTGCAGATGCAACAGGAGGAGAAACTTGAGGGTGCCAGAGCCCTGGCCCAGGCTGCCCAGAGAGGTTATGGAGTCATCTACTGTGGAGAGATTCCAAACCCAGCTGCAGGTGTTCCTGGACAACCTGTTGTGGGTGACCCAGCTTTAGCAGGGGGTTTGGACTGGATGATCCCCAGAGGTGCCTTTCAACCCCCACCATGCTGGATTCTGAGATTCCAAGCAAAACCTAACCTTGTGATTTTCTAAGGAGTTAATGAGAAAGGATCTGCCTTTGACTACAGCGAAGAACACATTCAGAGCAGAGGTTTCTCTGCAAAACAACTACATAATCCAGGAGGACAGCCACCTCATGTTGCTTTTTCCCAGGGCAGGGAAAGCTCCAAAGCCCAGATCCCACTCTCACCGTTTTGCCGTGCCCATCCTTCCCCACACCACACAGAACGGCTCCGCTGTAGGAGAAGCTGCAAGAAGAGGCCACCTGGTGAAACACAGCTCCTCACACCTGAGTGCATCTCAGCAGGGAATAAAAGGAGACAATTTGTGGGAACAAAAAGACCTTAGGAATAAACTCAGGAGTAACCTGGCAGCATGTTGGCTGTTCTGGGCCAGATGCCAGCAGGTCTCCGTGATAAACACAGGCAGGGGAAGGAGAGCTCTAATTCACCTCTGGTTTAACATGTAGGGATAGCACAGAAAAGCTGCTGTACTCCAACAATTAAACCACCTGAACACAGCTCCTGTGCCCAGGCTGAGACCCACCTCAGGGATGAGAGAGAGTGCATGTGGCTTTTAAACACTGAGAGGCAGTTGCCTGTTGGGAAGTCCCAGAGACGAACCACACTCACAGGACCAGCCTGGGCAGAAGCAAGCAAGGAGCTGGTCCCATTGAAGGCCAGAGCTGACACCTGTGGCAATGAGAGAATCACAGAATGGTTTGGGTGGGAAATGACCTTTACAGGTCATCTAGTCCAAGCCCCACAGCAATCTGCAGGGACATCTGCAACTAGAACAGTTCCTGGGATGGGGCACCTACCACCTCTCTGGGCAACCTGGGCCAGGGTCTCTCACCACCCTCTGTAAAACATTTCTTCCACATATCTAGTCTAAATCTTTCTTTTAGCTTAAAACCATCACCCCTTGTCCTGTTCACCCTGCTAAAAAGTCTGTCCCCATCTTCTGATGGGCCCTTTAAGCACTGCAAGGAGATCTCCTTGGAGCCTTCTCTTCTCCAGGCTGAACAACTCCAACTCTCTCACACCAGAGGATCCACCCTGGCATCACTTTTGTGGCCTCCTCTGGACCTGCTCCACCAGGTCCATGTCTCTCCTGTGCTGAGGACTCCAGAGCTGGCCCCAGCACTGCAGCTGAGGTCTCCCCAGAGCAGAGCAGAGCAGAGGCAGAATCCCCTCCCTGCCCTGCTGGCCATGCTGCTGGGGATGCAGCTCAGGACACAGTTGGCTTCTGGGCTGTGAGCACACATTGCCAGCTCACGTCCAGCTTTTCACCCCCTGGTACTCCCCAGCTTCTTCTCCACAGGGCTGCTCTCCAGCTCCTCAACCCTCAGCACCAGGTTAGAGGCTCTTGAGGGGAAGCTGGGACCAGGGGTACCTCTGGGGTAGGAGGACAGCACTGCCACAGGGCTGTGTAAGGAGCACTATGCTCACCTTATCCGTGTGTCCAATGAAGAACCTCTGCTCTCCGGTCTGGATCTGCAGGGTCACTACAACTGCATGGCAAGGGTAGACCACTGCAGTGTTGTTCTGAGTCCACAGTGCCTGCAGGATCAAGACAAGAATGAGACAGCTGCAGATCATCTGCACAAGCTCCAGGTCCTAGGCTGGGCTTGAAGAGATTTCTTCAACCAGAGATCTGCTTCACGTGTGCAGGCAACAGGATGAGGATGCTCTCCAGTACCACAAGTACTCTTCTCACTCACAAAGGACAACTAAGCACCCAGCCAACATCCTCTTTAATTCAGTCCATTTACCAGAACAGCAGATACAAGGAAAATCATGTTGTTGGCAGAGCCTTGAACTGGCTTACCCAAATGTCTCTTTCTTTACCCTACCACAGATGTGAGCCAGTCTCCTGCAGGGCACAGTGCCCCATGGAAACAACCCAAAGCAGAGCCCTCCCTCTCCAGACTCCCCCACAGCAGCTCTAATCCCAATATGTTCAAACCATGAGATCTAAAAAAGGTCCTCACCATTTCTAATTCACCATCACAAGGGCAGAAGACCCATGCCCAGACATCCACATGATTATGGATGAACCCCTGAAACCACCTGAGCTACTGACCCACTTGGTGCTGTAGCCTCCAAAGCCAATAATCATTCTCAGCTTCAGGATGGGATCTGGTAAGAGGCTCTGGAAAACCAAACAGAGAGCACGGTTGCACTTAGAGCCAGACTGAGCTCCTCTGCCCACAGGGCCCCTCCCTCCCCACTCCTTATTTCTCTCCAAAGCACAGAGGCAGGTTTGAATCCTCTCCCGTTAAAGGGGATGGTTTTAAAGTATTTAACCTGTCAGAAGCAGGAAGAAGGAGCTGAGATTTCCTAGCTCTTCCAGCCATGATAGAGGGTTCCTGCCAGCCCTTTCTAGTGCCCTGATGATGCCCAGAGCCTGTGGCTGCTGTGGAAAGGGCTGTCCTCTCACCTCCCCACCCCCCAGACAGAGGCCCTCCTGCCAGACAGTACACCAGGTCCAGGGTCTTTTCTGAACATGCTAATTAGTAAACATACAGTAAAGGTTTAAGGTCAGTGCATATGAACACAGGGTCTCTCTTTCAAGGCAAGTGATATGCTAGTGGAAAGTAGAACTGCTAGTCAAGAAAAGTAACACCAGCTAAAGGACTCCACAGGATTAACTGAAACTCCAGCCTGGAGCTTGCATTCCCTCTGCTGCTTCTGCCAGGCTCCCAAGCTCACAGGCTCCAAACCCACACCATCTCCTTAGCTCCATCTTCCCCAAACAGCTTCCTCTCGATCCCTCCAACCCTATGCGACTCTGTCTCCTTCCATCCATCTCCACCTGGCTCCATCTCCATTCCTCCAACCCTATATGATTACCTCCATCCTCCCATCTCCATATGACTCCATCACCACATGGTTTTGTAAGCATCCCAAGGCCACCCCTGGGCTGCTGTGACTCCTCACCCACCTCCTCTGAGCCAGCGTGGACAGCTCGGATGGTCTGTTTGCTCCTCTGGTGAGCATACACGTGGATGCCTCCATCAGTGACAGCTAGTGACTGCCCCATGTCCCCCACACTGTGTGGTTTCTGATTCTTCTCTAGCTCCTGGTCCTCAGCAGTCATGGCTCTTGGAAGCCCTGGGGCCATCAGGTGCACCTCAGGGATGTTCTTTGTAATTACACGACACTGGCGTGGCATCTGAGAAGGAACAAAGCCTCAGAGATCAGCCCTCCACCCACCACAGGGGCAGGAGGACACCTGCATCTCTCCTGATACAAACAAGGATTGAGTAATGTGGAGGGAGAGCATCTCTGTGGGCACCTAACTTGGCCAGGTACTTTAACCAGTCACTCCTCAATGTTCCCACTGCTGTCTATGCACAGTTCATCTCCTCCAGAGAGTAAAGCAGAGCCCCACAAAAGACCCAGCCCTGAAAAGTCCCTGGAGGAGCTTCCCTCTCTCCACTAAGCAGAAGAGGCTGAAAGCTCCTGGCCAGCCAGCTTGGCCATTTCAGAGCAGCAAAGTGGTGGTGCTCCCCCTTTTCCCCCTCTCTGCAGGGTTAGGCTTCCACCAGTCCCTCTCCAACAGCCCAGCAGCACCCTCTCCTGTAAGCAAGTCTGAGCACCAGCTCCTGCATCACCACCAGCAGGGAAGGGGAATTCAGCAGCAAGGAAAGCTGTCTGCAGTCTGGACTCCACACTCTGCTCTGCTCCCTGAGGGCACCCAAGTTCTTTAGCCTGCAGTCCTCATTTCCTATCTATAATTTGAAGACACAACTATTTGCTGCCTCAGCTGAGACAGAGAGGACAGATGTCTGCAGATTATGAGGTACTTGGCATTTATCTTGTCTCTGCTCTGTGCTGTGCCAGCCTGAACCACCCAGACATTAACTATGGGCCTGTGGTCAACGGATCATGCCTGGACCAGGCGTCTGACCTGCCCAGAGCAGTTGCCAACAACACCAAGCAGCTTCTACATCCCAAATAAAGGAACTCAAAAGACAAGACATGGAGAAAAACATCATTGGAGTCAGAAGGGAAGAAGCTGCAGCCTCCTCCAGGGTGCACTTACAGCTTTGGGAGTGGTTATCTGACGGATGAGGGACAGTCGGTCACGGACTGCTTTGGTGAGCATCACCGGCTGGGACAGCTGGTGGACAGGGTCCTCTGAGACTTGGCCACCTGGGTGACACAAGGAGCTGGTTGGGCTCTTTCAGAAAGCCAAAGCATCTCCCCAGGGTGGCACAGCCTGGGCTGCTGTCACCAGCCTTCCCACCTGCCACAGGATCGGGATAGCTCTTCCGGATGGAATCGTAGGGCAGCCTGGAGCCCTCGGATGGGAACCTGAGCAAAATGAGAGGGAAGTGCCATGTAACCAGGATATTGCACTGGCACCTGGCAATCCTCTTCACTGTCTCCTGTAAGATTCCTCCTTTTGCTCCTTCCTCCCCCAAATATCCTCATCCATGACACAGACAGTGGGATCAAGTGACCCTCAGCACATTTGCAGATGACATCAAGCTAAGTGGTGCAGCTGTCATGCCTGAGTGACGGGATCCATCCAGAGGGACCTGGACAAGCTGGAGAAGTGGGTGACTATGAACCTCAGGAGGTTCAGCAAGGTCAAGAATAATGTCCTGCACCTAAGTAGGGGCAATCCTCAGCATCAGTCCAGGCTGGGGATGAAAGGCTGGAGAGCAGCCCTGTGGACAAGGAGTTGGGGAGTACCAGGGGGTGAAAAGCTGGACATCAGCTGGCAATGTGTGCTCACAGCCCAGAAGCCAACTGTGTCCTGAGCTACATCCCTAGCAGCATGGCCAGCAGGTCAGGGAGGGGATTCTGGCTCTGTTCTGTGCTGGGGAGACCTCACCTGCAGTGCTGGGGCCAGCTCTGGAGTCCTCAACACAGGTGTGTTGAGTCCTCAACACTGTTGGAGTGGGTCCAGAGGAGGCCACAAAAATGATCTGAGTGTGGAAACCCTCTGGTGTGAGGACAGACTGAGAAGGTTGGGGTTGTTCAACCTGGAGAAGAGAAGGCTCCAGGGAGACCTTGCTGTCTTTCCGTACTTAAAAGGCCAATATGAAAGGTGGGGTCACTCCAGGTCAGTTTTTTTGGGGCTCTGAGCAACTTGATCTAGTTGCAGACATCCCTGTTGACTGCAGGAGGGTTGGGCTAGGCAACCTTGAAAGGCCCCTTCCCACCCAAACCAGTCTATGTTTCTATCAAATACAGCAACACTAAAGCATCTCCAAGGTCTGATCTCCACTGTATCCTGCCCCAAAACATCACTGATAAGCTTTGACCAGGGTAGATGTCTTAACAACACCTGAACACTGGAGTTGGGGTGACCAAAATGGCTCCACTAAGCTCCATATTTGTCCAGCTGTCATTCCCTCAGCAGCACTACCCATCTTGCCTTCCTCCCAGCATGGAAGAGCTCTCAGAGCCATGGTGGGTTCCAGTGCAGCCATACCTGATGTAGTCATAGAGGTCATGCCAGTTCTTCCCCCTGGGCACAGGGAAGGCCATCTCCCGTGGCATGGGAGCCACCCCACGGC
The DNA here is from genome assembly GCA_013399015.1 of Galbula dea. Classification (NCBI taxonomy): domain Eukaryota; kingdom Metazoa; phylum Chordata; class Aves; order Piciformes; family Galbulidae; genus Galbula; species Galbula dea. The sequence goes on from VWZX01003966.1 coordinate 50,130, forward strand.
AGGCCAGGTCAGCTTGCCGGGCCTCAGAGAAGGTGACACCTGGAAGTACAGAGATGGAGATACAGAGGTAAGTTATCCAAGGCCTGTGGAGCTCCCTGAAAACACATATTTCCCATAGCACACAAACCATTTCCCTCTTTGAGAACATCTAAGGAACAAAGATGACAACCTCGAGGTCTTTAACAGACACATCCCTGAAACTCTCAACCCCCAAAAGAAGCCCCAGAGCATAACCCCTTGGCATACAGTTACAAATCCCCCAGGCCCAAGGGTCACTCAGTTTTCTAGTCAGTGACTGAGTAGCTTGACATGATTTGGGTTAAGGCTCTGCTCTCATTTACCTGACTTCTTTCCTTCCTGTGTTTGTGACTTCACAAAAGCCTTCAAGCGAGAAGATTCAAGAAACCAAAAGCAGCATCTCTACCTTCCTCCCCACTGCTGCTCTCCAGGAGGTCAGCTGGTTCAAGCTGACTTCCAGCCCAAAAAAAGAAAGGCAGAAATAAAGGTTTTGACCTCAAGTGTCTCTGCCATACTGAGCAGGTGGATAAAAAAAAAGCAGGTTGGAAGATTTTGGAGACAAAAACCCCACAGATAAAAGCACAAGCCTTAGAGATGTGAGGCTTGGTAACACTTTGAATTCTTTTCCCCTGGAAAAAACTATCCTAACCATGGTAAGATGTTTAATTTTGGCTCTTATTATTCACAGCTAGAAAATGACATCTCCTCCAGAGGTCAGAAGATGGCATTCACCAGCACACACAGAAACATAACATCACACTGACCATTTTGCCCTTTCTGCTTCCTCATGCTCTCCCAGGGCCAACAGCAAAAGCAGCTTTAAACCCTCCAGGTTGCACCCAGGGCAGGCTGAACTCACAGAAGAAACCAGAGGCCACCCTGAGGTCCCAGCTCCTCACCTGGGTCAAACACCAAGTCGCTAGTGCAGAGGTTTTTCACCAGTAGGTTGGAGCAGAGCTTGACGCTCTTCAGGTGGCTGTAGCGACGGCTGAGGTAGAGGGAGAGGATGGACTGGAGGTCCAGCACCAGGCAGGTCCAGCGCACATCAGCAGGGGCAGCTCCCATGAGATCTGGGGAGCAGATGAAAAAGAAGCTCCAGACCTTTGACCATGGATCTTGTAGAGCAGGAGATGCAAGATTAACATGGTTAAGCAGAAAACGTTTAGCAGGCAAGACTGCAATCATAGTCAGCTAGTCTGGGCCGGGTTGGACATTAGGAACACTCTCTTCCCCAGAAGGGTTATCAAGGCCTGAAACAGGCTGCCCAGGGCTGTGGTGGAATGACCATCCCTGGAGAGGTTCAAAAGACATGTAAATGTGGTGCTGAGGGACATGGATTAGAGATAATCTGGCAGTACTGGTTGGACTTGATGATTTTAGAGGTCTTTTCCCACCTAAACAATTCTATGCTGTTCCTACTATGGCAGTACATGCATGGGGAATGATGGACAGCCACTGCCTGTGGACTCACATCCAACCTGACACTGTGTCTCACTGCTTGGGAAAACAGGAACAGGGAACACCCCTCCTAGCAGCTACCACTGCTGAGGGTCTCCTGGTCAGAACTACCACGATTTGACCCTCATCACAGAAACCCAGCATGGTGGGAGTTGGAAGGGACCTCTGGGGATCATCCAGTCCAAACCCCCTACTAAAGCAGGGTCACCCACAACAGCTTGCCCAGGATCACCTCCAGCTGGGGCTGGAATCTCTCCGCACAAGGAGACTCCACAACCTCTCTGGGCAGCCTGGGCCAGGGCTCTGGCACCCTCACAGCAAAGATTTTCCTTATGTTCAGATAGAACCTCCTGGGTTCCAGTCTGTGCCCATTGCCCCTTGTCCTGTCACTGGGCACCACTGAAAAGAGTCTGGCCTCACCCTCTTGCCCTGACCTTCTAGCTATTGCTAAGCATTGAGCAGATCCCCTCTGGATCTGCTCTTCTCCAGGCTAAGCAGCCCCAGGGCTCTCAGCCTTTCCTCCTCCCAGAGATGCTCCAGTTCCCTCAGCATTTTCCTGGCCTCTGCTGGAGTCTCTTCAGTAGTTCCTTGTCTTTCTTGAACCAGGGAGCCCAGAAAACAAGCCAGGACTCCAGATGTGACCTGACTAGAGCAGACTAGAGGGAGAGAAGAACATCCCTCCATCTGCTGGTCACACTCTTCACAAACTCATCGAGTCAACTTCTAAACTCTATTTCCTAACGAATCCATTCCCTGGTGATGGGCCAGCCCAGTCCCAGCCATGCCCACTCCTCACCACGCCTGGCCATGAGGTTGTCCACTGCAGAGCCCCTGGCAGCTCCACAGAGGAAGGGGAACTGCAGCCAGGTGGGTGTGGACTTGAACTCCTTGAAGAGGGTGGAGAAGGAGATGCGAACCACTTGTTTTTCCTGAGGAGAGATATACACAGAGCTTTAGTCACCCTGGTGGCTTCAGCAGGGAAATGCTACAGGAGAAGGCATATGGCTATGTCTTCTGTCCCTTGTCCCCAGTAGAGATGCCACGAGGATGGAAACCACCTCCACTCCCAGCAAAAGCAAAGACCAACAAAGTTCTGCATCCCCCAGGCTTAGAAGACCACCACTGCCACCTCCAGGTCCTTCAACCAGGCCACAATGCTAATGATAGTAGTTCAACAAGGCCACCCTATACCACATACCTCAGTGGCAACATCCAGGTGAACAGTGAAGTGCTTGTGGGGCATGGGCTTGAAGAGCAGGTAGAGATAGCGTCCCACCAGCCCCAGCGACTGTGTCCCTGTCCGGGGCAGCTGCAGGTAGCTGCTGGTAGGGAGGGCCCCCCGGATCCGGTAGACGGTTCCCTTCAGCCTCGCGTCCTTCCAAAATCACGGACAAGGGCAACAGGGGGGTCAGCACTGCCCACTCGTGGCCGGCCCCCCCTGCCCCGCGGTGCCGGTGTCCCCATTACCGTGACGGTGGTCACATCTCCCTCCCTGGCCGAACGCTTCCACTCCTCCACACGGAAGTGCTTGAAGACGTTCAGGTACGGACGTTGCCAGGCTGTCGGTACCGGCACCAGGGTCGGCGGTGGGACGGTATCCCCGGCCGAACGTCCTCCATTACCCGCTGTACCGGGGTCCCCGCTGATGCCCCCGTGAGCCAAGCCTCCCCAGCCCCGGTGTAACCCTTGGGCCCCGAACCCGGTGATGCACCGGTGGCTCCGTACCTTCAGTCCCCACCAGCCCCCGTGTCGTCCCTGTGCCCCGAGCCTGGTGACACCCCTATTACCCCTGTGCTCCGAGTCCTCCGTGTCCGGTGACACTTGCTCCAAGCCACCCCTCAGCTCCGGGGTCGCGGCGGTAGCCCCGTGCCCGGTGCCGCTCTCCCCGCTCCAGTACCACAGCGGCATCCCCGTGCCCTGCAGCCCCATCCCGCCCCGATATCACCGCAGTACCCCAGTTCCCGGTGCCTCCCCCCCGCCCTGGTGTCGCCGGGTCCAGTACCCCAACCCCGCTCCGGTATCCCCTTCTTCACCCCGACGTCATCGCCATGCCCCGGTGTCGCCGCGATACTCCCGTGGCCGGTACCCCTGCAGCATCCCCGTGGCCGGTATCCTCCCTCCGCCTCTGTACCCCCGTGCTGGTTTCCCCAGCCCCAGCGTCGCCACGGCACCTTCCGTGTCCAGTGTCCCCTTTCTCCCCCTGTGCCCTGTCCCGTCCCGCGCCCGGTCCCGCGCCACTACCTGCCGCCATGGTGCGCGCCGCCGACTCAACTATCCCGCGTGCGCCACCGCCAATCCCCGAGCGCGACGCGCCGCCACGCCCCGCGAAAGGCGTGAGGAGGCCCGGTGTCGTGTCACGTGATAACCCCGCCCCGCCCATCCCGGACGCGTGCGGGGAATGTCCCCCCGCGGCCACCGTCCCGGGTCTTGGCGGGTCCCGGTGCTCCGGGGATGGCGGTAGAGGCGGAGAGGAGCCGTTACGGCAAGGGGAGTTTATATGGGACAGGGCAGGGCCGGGCGGGACGCGCCCTGTTCAGCGCCGCCCGGCGATCAGAAGCTCGGGTCGCCGAAGCCTAGGCGGTGCTGGGCGGTGCGGATCTCCTGCAGCAACGCGTCGTTCTTCAGGCCTAGCTGCAGGGAAGAGGGGAGGGGAGTTAGACAAGGCCAGGGACATCCACCTCCCCGCTCCGGCTGAAGACTGCCACCCACCGACCCTCTCCGGAAGCAGACACGGCAGTGCCCTCGCCGTGCCGGTACCAGCGATGAGGTGGGCACTAGCGGGAGGAGTAGACAGGAAGAGCCTTAAGAAAGGGCAGCAGTTCCCTGCCATCTCTTCATATGGAATCATATAATTGTTTTGGTTGGGAGAGACATTGAAGGTTATCGAGTTAAACCATTAAACCACTAAACTGCTCTGAGCAGCCTGTGCCAGGCCCTGACAGCCCTTTAGGGGAAGACGTTGTTCCTTACATCCAACGTGCACTTCCAATGGTGTAACCTGAGGCTGTTTCCTGTTGTCCTATCACTTGTTACCTGGCAGAAGAGATCAACCCCCACCTCACTCCAATCTCCTTTCAGGGAGTTGTAGAGAGACAGAAGGTCTCCCCTGAGCCTTCTTTTCTCTAGACTAAACAGCCCCGGTTCCCTCAGCTGCTCCTCACGTGCTCTAGCCCCTTCACCAGCTTCATTGCCCTTCTCTGGACACACTCCAGCACCTCAATGTCCTTCTTGGAGTGAGAGGCCCAAAACTGAACCCAGGATTCGAGGTGTGGCCTCACCAGTGCCCAGTCCAGGAGAACAATCCCTGGCCTAGTCCTGCTGACCACACTAGTGCTGATCCAAGCCAGGATGCTGTTGGCCTTCTTGGCCACCTGGGTAGAAGACGTTGTATCTTCCATGCCCCACTGTCAAATTAAACTAGCAGGTCAAAAGGGAACCCTCTGGGCCAGTTTCCTTCCCACTCTCTGGCACCCCATATCCTGCCCTGCCAACTCCAGAACACTGCAGAGACACAAACCTTGACAGTGTATTTGTAGCACTGCTCTGCCTCCAGCTCACGTCCTCCCTGGAGAAATGACACAAGAGTAGCTAGTGAGAAAATCATCCTCAGGAAAGACACAGGTTCTCAGTAAAATAAGGTGGAGTGAGAAAGCTCAGCACAAAGGACTTGCCCCAAGGGAACCAGTACATGGGTCAGGGACAGGAAGGGCATTGGTTTTGCTACCTGAGCACAGTCCCAAATTGTTTTTACCACAGATCTACAAGACATTCTCAGGCTGGTGAGCAGATGCTGCTCTCTCAGCCTGGCCAGGCACTCACCTGCAGGCAGATGAGGGTGAGATATCCCCATACTTCAGCGTTGGTGTTATTTAGGGCATTGGCTTCAGAGAGAGCATCCTCTGCTTCCACTATCTCTTTCAGCTTGAGAGAGAGAAGAGGCGTGGACAAAAGGTAGACAGCAAGCAGAAAGGGCTTCAGAAACAAACAGGCATCTGCTCTAACAGCCAAAAAAATCAGTGCAACAAAAGCATCTAGCAGGGTTTCCCTGATAGAGATACAGGGAATGGATTTAGGGCAGAGACAACTGGTTATCCACAGTGCCAGTGTCCAGCTCTCTGGTCTGGAGCACAAGGCTTTCACTGCTGACTCCTGACCTCTGTGGGAGCATATGCTGTATTTACAGATCAGCCCCCAGGAAGCATGACTCCAGTCCTGATCCCTATTCCTACTTGTGCTCTAGGAGACAGGAGTATGGTGCCTGGCAGGCTGCAGCCAGCTCCCAGGCCACCACTCACCACCCTGGCTCGAGTCCACAGCCTCCCAGGAGATGTACATTCAGCCAAGGGGGAAACAGAAGTTCAAGTTCCTTCCCTGATTGCTTCCCTCAGCTAAACTCCTGTGGAGGAACTCCTCCAGGAGATACCACACTGCTGGTGGCTGTGGCTGGGTGTCCTTGGCAGCCTTCAGAGGCACTGGATTCCTCTGGTCAGGGAAAGCAGAGATTCCTCTCTGCTGACATCCTGCTCAATGCCTTCATGGTGACATGCAGGTCATGTGCAGGCAGGCACTCAAAGCCTGTGCCCAGACTATGCATTTGCCATGATATTCTAGGGAAGGAGGTGCTGCAGTCCAGCAGTAGGATGAGGGGGGAAGGTTGCTGCTCCTAGAGTAGCTGCTGAAGGTGACTGTCTGCCATCTCCTGGAGTGCCACACTGGGACTGTGACAGCTTATGGCAGATGGTGCCCTTCAGGAGAACTGGTTTCACAGGCAGCCAGGCTTGACTTTATTAAAGGGGATGGTGGAAAAGCCAGCCCTGTATCCCATGCCACGAGCCAATTAAAGCACAGCTGACAGGAAGGGAACTGCACTTACCCTGTAGCAGGCGATCCCCACCCCCAGCCAGGTGAGACAGGTCGCAGAGTGCTTGCAGGCGAGCAGGTAGGTCTGCTTTGCCTGGACGTACTGCCAGGAGAGAGACAAGTGTGTTCTGCACCAACCACACCTCTATAGAGACAGCCCCCCACCTCAGGGATGACCCAAACCTCCCATCTCTGCTGAAGCTCAGCCACTCAGCACCCCGACCACCGCTGGGGAGCTGAGAGCCTGCCCACTGCCCCCACTGCAGTGGCCCTGTGCTGGCAGGGACTAACAGAGTCATGTACAAGTCACCCTAATTGTGAGGATGATGAGAAATGGCTCAGCAGCACCTCGAGACATTGCACCTGGGACCTGGATCTGGCACAAATGGAGAAGGAAGGTCCATGCTCCAGGGATTTGAGCACTCCAGGAAGGTTTGCTGTGCTGTGAGATCTCAGCTATAGCTACAGACAGTGGTGTCTTGTACCCAGGGTGTGGAATCTCCTGCTATTTGCTTTGGGGCAAATTCCTTTCCAGCACTCCTGCTGGCTCCTCACCTCTTTCTCTTCCAGGTAGATGGAGCCCAGGCGCAGGTAGACAAAGTGGATATCTGCAGCATCCTCCACAAAACTGATGGTTCTCTCATAGCACTCTTTTGCCTTGCCTAAGTCTCCCTTCAGGTAGCACAGGTGACCTTTCTGAGCCCAGATGTTTGGATTCTGTACACACAAAACCAGGAGTGAGACACATCTGGGAGATGGGAGAGAGACTTGGGAGAGGGGCAGGGACCACTGTAATCAACAGAAAGGAAGAGCTGGCTGGTGTTTGATTAGAGCAGGGCAGATTTCACACACAGTCAAAATCAAGTTGTGGAAGTTTTGTGCATAAACCAGCAATTAGAGCCTCATATTATTAGGTGAGAAGGGCACACTTGTTTCTCTTGGATCAGTGTGTTTTGTCCTAGGATTTGATACCCTGAAAACCTCTTCTCCTGGGAAGCAAATAAAGCTTATTTAGAGTGGTGACTGCAAGAGTTTTGGTATCATCCTAAAGAGGTACACTTTTATGCTTTCATCTTTTAGAAGTCTGCAGACAAGTGGAAGTGTCTGAGGGCTAGAAGGATGAGAGATACAGAACAGGTATCTCAGTCAGTGGGCTGCCTGCACATCACCAGGAACAGGAGGCCCCTCCAGCCTTTCCCTGTATGATGTCCCAGCCCCTGCAAGGCTTCCCAGGCATGCAAACAGTATTTGGAGGTGTCAGCTTCCTTCTGTCTTTCATTCCACCTGACCCCAAAGCCACCTTCCCTGTCTGCTGAATAGCAACCTTGTTTCTCATGAAACAGAGCCTGACTCACCACCATCAGAGGGAAAGAGGATCAGGATCTACATGTTCAGGGGGAAAAGAAAGGCAGACACTGCAGTGAGAGGAGTCCTCTCTCAGAAGTGCTGCCTGTAGGCACAGGAGATGACAGAAGGCAAGTAATAAGCAGGGTAATGAGGAGGGCAGTGCTGCAGCCACAGCCTGATGTTATTCTTCAGCTGTGACTCTCCTCCTCTGCAGAAATTGCTGTGGATTGACATGAGACTTGCTCAAGTGGAAAACAAGTCTCTGGTTCACATGGTCTGCTGTGGTGTTTGGGCTATGTCCTGCTTTGAGACCCCACAGTGCACCCCAGGAATGCACACGGACTTACTACAAAGTCAATCTTAACAGCCTCACAGAGACATTCTTCACATTTGGAGAGATCTTCCTTCAGCAAGCAGGTCTGGGCCAGTGCCAGGTAGTATGCACAGGAAGGGCCTCCCTGAAGGCTCAGCAGCTCGTGGGCAAGTGCCTTTTGAACAAACTGTGGAGGAACAGCACAGCATCATGGCTAGGAGAGCCAGCAAACCACAAGCACCCCCAGAAGGACATGGAAGACTGACTCACTCCTATCTGACTTCACAGAATCCCAGCATGGTAGGAGTTGGAAGGGACCTCTGGGAATCACCCAGTCCAAACCTCCTGCTAAAGCAGGGTCACCCACAGCAGGTTGCCCAGGATCACATCCAGGCAGGTCTGGAATCTCTCCACACAAGGAGACTCCACAACCTCTCTGGGCAGCCTGGGCCAGGGCCCCTGGCACTCTCACAGCAAAGAAGTTTCTTCTCCTGTTCAGATGGAACCTCCTGGGTTCCAGTCTATGCCCCTTGCACCTGGTCCTGAGAAGAGCCTAGCCTCCTCCTCTTTGCACCCCACCTGTTGATCAGCATTGAGCAGATCCCCTCTGGGTCTGCTCTTCTCCAGGCTAAGCAGCCCCAGGGCTCTCAGCCTTTCCTCCTCCCAGAGGTGCTCCAGTCCCCTCAGCACCTTTGTAGCCTCTGCTAGACTCTCTCCAGTAGTTCCTTGTCTCTCTTAAAATGGGGACCCTAGAATTGGAGCCAGGACTCCAGATGTGTCCTGACTTGGGCAGAGTAGAGAGGGAGGAGAACCTCCCTCAACCTGCTGGCCACACTCTTCTTAATGCATCCCAGGGGACCACTGGCCTTCCTGGCCATGAGAGCACATTGCTAGCTCATGGTGAACTTCCATAAACAGAAAACAGACAGGAGACTTATTATTTTCCTCTCTCTTGAATAGTTACCTCCATTACTTCTATTTCTATGTAGCTCTGAGCAACTTTCTGCCCTGTACAGTTAAGGCAGGCAGCATAATGTGGCAGTCAAGGAGATCCCCCAGAGACAACTGCATGGGACAGGGACATTCCACAGGGGACACAAAAATTACACTGGCATACACAAGTGTCTGAAACAACAAAGGAGTGCTGGCATCTGGGAAGCATTCCAATAACACATCTCATCTCAGAATGTACAGACAGGCACATCTGCACCCTGTCTCACTTGGCTGTTCCCTCCCCAGCAAGCAGTGCTGAGCCAAGGCACCTCAAGAACCTCACCTGCCTGAGGTTACTGTGTGCCCAACCAGCATTTTGGTCTCAATACTCTGCCTGGCCACAGTTTTTCATGTCTGGCCAGTGGTGATTTTGTTCCCTCTTGCACTCAGCATTGGGGGTAGCCAGAGTTTGTTCTCCAAACCCAAGAACAGGGCTTGCTGGAGCTTGCCACTAGCTTTTTGGTACTAACCCAGGGAAGGAGACAAAACTTCCCTTTGCACCCCTCCCCTCCACACCAAGCTGACCTGGACAGCATTGACCTTCAGCAGGAATTCCACTGCCTTCATGAAGATTGTACAGGGAGGTTGGCTAAGTCTTGAACCAGGGGATGGTGCTGCAAGAAAACATGTCTCTGTCAGTCCCAAAGGGAGGCTTTTATTTCTGAAGCAAGAGCAGGAGTTGACACCCTAGTGGGGACAGAAGACTCCTAGCAACACGGAGAAAACCCAGGAAGTGACAGGGGAAGCTGAAGCAGAGATTAACTCAGCATTTCTTTCTGAAAGGCTTAAGGTTTCTAAGAGCTGTGAAAAGAAACAGTGTTCCTGACTCTAGACCCTTCACCAGCTTCACTGCCCTTCTTTGGACACACTCTAGCACCTCAGTGTCCTTCTTGGAGTGAGAAGCCCAAAACTGAACCCAGGATTTGAGTTGTGGCCTCCCCAGTGCCCAGTACAGGAGGACAATCCCTTCCCTAGTCCTGCTGGCCACACTAGTGCTGATCCAAGCCAGGATGCTGTTGGCCTTCTTGGCCACCTGGGCACACTGCTGGCTCATCCTCAGTCGCTGTCAACCAACACCCCCAGGTCCTTTTGTGACCTAAGTGCACACTTGCCCTTTTTGAACCTCATCTCATTGGCCTTGGCTCATTGATCCAGCTGGGTCAGATTCCTCTGCAAAGCCTCTGCATTTCTCTTCTTAAAAATACTTAAGACATCTCTCCTCTCTTCTCCTCACACTGGTCACCATCTCCCACACCACCCTAAGCCCCCCTCCTTGCTGGTGCCAAGACACTTCCCAGTTTGTCCCAGTCTTACCTGGCATACATTCTTCTGTATCTGGGCTGGCAGATCTCACACACTCAGCAGAAATGTGCTTTCCCCTTGCTTCTCCCTCAGCAGCCTCAGGGATGCTCTTCTGTGCTTGCAGTAGCTTCTTAGCCTCACGGAAGGCCATTTCTGCTCGAGTATTATTATTCTGCAGCTCATAAAACAAACCTATGGGAGACAGAAAGAGCAGCATAAGCAGACATCCAACCCTTACCAAAATCCTTCCCTTAGCACTCAGATTAGAGCAGAGAGAAGATGATCAGGGACAGAAGCAATCATACAGGAGTCACAACAACCTCATGAATGCTCCAGGCTTGGGGCAGGGTGGCTGGAAAGCTGCCAGAGGAAAAGGACCCTGGGGTGCTGGGTGACAAGTGACTGAAGATGAGCCAGTGTGTCCCTAGGTGGCCAAGAAGGTCAACAGCATCGTGGCTTGGATCAGCACTAGTGTGGCCAGCAGGACTAGGGAAGGGATTGTCCTCCTGGACTTGGCACTGGGGAGGCCACAACTCAAATCCTGGGTTCAGTTTTGGGCCTCTCACTCCATGAAGGACACCAAGGGAGGTTTAGATTGGAAATCAGGAAAAACTTCTTCACTGAAAGGGTGGTTAGGGCCTGGAAGAGGCTGGCCAAGCCAGTGGTGGAGTCACCATCCCTGGAGGGGTTTAAAAGACATGTGGATGCTGAGGAATATGGTTAGTGGTGACCTGGCAGTGCTGGGTTAACAGTTTGACTCAATGACCTTAAAAGTCTCTTCCAAACAAAATGATCCCATGATTCTAGGAAAGCCTTGCTTTTGTACCTGAAAGTGTCCAGGCTACAATGCTGGATGGCTCCAAGCAACAGGCATTCTCAAAGAAAGTCTCTGCCTCTTCATAGTTCTGCAGCATGACAGCCACGATCCCACAGAGCATCAAGCTGTGGACAGGGTCAGCCAGGTTAGCCTTGCAGGCTGCAGTTAATGGTGTGGGGGACATCCCCATCCTCCCACCCACCCACTGAGCACCCAGCACCTTTGGATGTGGTGGGGGTCCAGAGAAAGAGCCTTCTGGAAGCACTGCTGGGCTTTGGTTGTTTCCTCAGTCAGGAGGCAGAATGCTCCATAGTCCAGCCAGTACTGGATGTTGCACTGGTCCCGAGCTACCCTCTAGACAAAGGAAATCATCAGGTGAGGACTCCTGCCATCATGTTCAGCACACACAAGAGACTAGGGAGACAGCTCTGGAATGAGCACAGCTTTCCTCTGGCCACCTCTGCCCAGTTCAGCACCAATCAAGCTCTTGTCTATCACATGCTAGTGTTTCCTTTAACTGGGATCAAGGCTTCCTCTAAGTCTCCTTCACCTATCACATGTCCTCCAGCTTCAGCTGACCTCCTTCTACCTTCCTCTTAGAGAGCCCAGCCCCTCAGAGCTGACCCAGCATGCCTTTTGGACCAGCTCATCTCATTTCCCCTGGCCTGGAAGGTGAAGTCCTCAGTGCCCAAGCCAGGCTCTGCCTCACCTCCTCCAGAGAGCAGCATCTCCCTAGAAAATCCCTCAGACATTCAACCTGAGTATTCTGGCCATGTTCCCCTCTTTCCTTCCCACACAGCAGCCAGGGATGGCTGGGCTGTGAGCAACACAGGCTCCACACTGCCATGATGACATGCTGGCTGCCAGCACAGGAGATGGGCAGGAAAGGCCAGAGGCTCCTTTACCTGCTGGTGGTAGAGAGATGCCAGCTTGTAGTCCTTGTTGACTTCAGCTTCATGAACAAAGAGCCCGAGTTGCTCCTCAGTCGTGCGGGACGCAGGGGCAGGAGAAGCAGCTTCCTCAGACAGGAACTGGTAGGGAGTGACACAGAATATTAGCCCTGAGGAGGGTAAGAGTGGTCCACCTGATCCCAGTCCAGCACTGTACCCAGTCCAGCCTGGTATGCCTATGGCTGGGCAGGATGGAAAGGTAAACCATCCCAGCTCCTGTTTGTGGTGGGACACACCCCTGACATTTCCAGGTATCTCTGCCACACAGGGACAGCACAATATCCACTCATAGATTGCTTTGGGTTGGAAGGGACCTTTCAAGGTCATCTAGCCCAAGCCCCCTGCAGTCAGCAGGGACATCTGCAACTACAGCAGGTTGCTCAGAGCCCAGACAACCTCACCTGGAATGGTTCCAGGGATAGGGCATCTACCACCTCTCTGGGCAACGTTTGACCACCCTGAATGTAAAAGATTTTTTCCTTCTGCTTAGTCTAAATCTCCATTTCTTAGTTTAAAACCATCACCCTTTGCCCTGCTAAAGTCTGTCACCATCTTTCCTAGTGGCCTCTAAGTACTGAAAGGCTGCAAGAAGGCCTCCCTGGAGCCTTCACTTCTCCAGGCTAACAACTCCAAGTCTCTCACCCTGTCCTCACAGCAGAAGTGCTCCATCCCCCTCATCATCTTTGTGGCCTTTGTGTCAAGCCCTGGCTCCAGAGTGAAGTCATGTCCCAAGTCACCCAGGTTTCTCCCTACCTGGTTCAGGGCAACATGCATCTGGTCCACAAGGTACACATAGAGCTCACTGAGAAATTCCTGGAGCTCCTCTTGGGTCTCAAATGCTGTGGTCTTCAGGTATTTCTCCCTCACAATCTTCACTACTGCATACTGTGGAGACATAGGACTGCTGGGCAAGGCAGAATCCCCTGTATCCTCCACCAGCCCCATACTCATACAGAGCCAGAACATGCTGCTTTTGCCTGAAGTTCTTCAGAAGCAATCCTAAATTCTAATCCTTAGTTCTGAGGTATGGAGGGTTTGGAGACTCCCCTTTAGAACAGGAATGGTTATACTGGTGTGTGACCAAAGCAACTTGGTGTCTGCTCCATTAGAGGGAAAATTTGTCCTCCCCATACTCGCTGCGATAGCCCTTGGTGGCAGGAAAGGCTTCTGCAGCAACACATCATCCTAGGTTACCACCATGGAGCAGCAGATCCATGAGAAACTGCCAGGGCAAAACACAGAGGGAAGCAAAAACCACAAACAGACTTTTTACCTTTAGCTGCTCCTTAAAAGCAAAGTATTTCCCAGAGCTGTTGAGCTCGAAGTTGAGCTGACGCTTCTGTTCCTCCAGGGTTGGATGCTTTATTGCTCCCTGCTCAGGCAGCTGCTTCCCAAAGAGCTCATGGTATTCACTTAGGATGGCAACAGCAATGCTAGTGATGTGGTTGTGATAATTTTCCACAGCCTAGGAAATAAGGAAGTAATCAAACTTCCCTTATGCCATCCACCTGGACATGTATTTGATTTGCCAGAGCCCACATCTCCCATAAACTGACTAAATCTCAGTCAGTCATCTCACAGCCTCTCCTGTTCACACCTGAGGGCTGTGAAAATATCTGCATGGAAACACAAAAGAGCTCCCTCAGAATTAGGTACTGCTCCTGCTATATTTATCAATCAGAACCCAGTATTTCAGTCATTGTCCTTTCATCTAAAGCAACAGAATTGGCTATAAGTAAAATACATCTCATTTGCTGGGAGCCTTTTAAACCCATGGGCCAGACCTCTTCAGCAGTCTGTAATCTCCATGGTGGCAGAAGTTTCCATGTGCTGCAATCATCAAACTGTATCACTGTGCACTCCAGAGACTCCAGCACAAACCAACTCTGCAGCAGCACCAGGGGCAGTTATTCAAGTGCTGCTTCTTGTTGGGCAGGAGTGTTGATCTGACAAAGATAACACATCCAGGAGCTTTCTTTCCTATGTCTCATCTACATGTTGCTGCAGGACTTAGTCTGAGAAGATTCTCCTGTGTGAAAAGGACAAGGGCAGGATGAGGTGGCAGAATGGTGGCAAGGCCACAGGATCTTGCATGTACCTTCTTGGCTCCTTCAGTCCGAACAGGCAGTGGAGGGCGAGAGCGAATCATCTCCTTGACCCTGTCAAAGAGAGGGCAGAAGAGATCAGCCAGAAGAACTACCAGCAATGTTGCTTCTCTTGGGCACAGGCAGCCTGTAGTGCAAGGGCTCCTGCCTGTCATTGTTTCCCTGAGACACCTCAGGGGTACTTGGAGGTGGAAACAAACCGAATCATAGAATAGAATCACAGAATCATGGACTGGGTTAGGTTGGAAGGGACCTTTCAAGGTCATCTAGTCCAAGCCCCTCTGCAGTCAGCAGAAACATCTGCTACTAGAGCAGGCTCCTCACAGCCCCAGACAACCTGACCTGGAATGGTTCCAGGGATGGGAGATCTACCAGCTCTCTGGGCAACCTTGGTGAGGGTCTCACCACCCTCAGCATCAAAAATTTCTCCCTTCTGTGTAGTCTAAATCTCTCTCTTTTAGTTTAAAACCATCCTTGTCCTGTCACAACAGGCCCTGCTAAAAAGTCTGTCCCCATCTTTCTGATAGGCCCTTTAAGTACTGAAAGGCTGCAATAAAATCTCCCTGGAGCCTTCTCTTCTCCAGGCTGAACAACCCCAACTCTCTCAGCCTGTCCTCAAGGCAGAGGTGTTCCACCTTCAGATCATTTTTGTGGCCTCCTCTAGATCTGCTCCAACAGGCCCAGGTCTTTCTTGTGTTGAGACTCCTTAGTCCCTGACTAGCTGCCTTCTTGAGATCTCTAGCCCTAGCTACTTCCCTCATACAAATCCCTCTCACACTGCTGTGCAGTCTAGTGCTATGGCTGTGAGCATCATCCTTGCCCTGCAGAAACCCATCACTGCTCCTTGGGAAGCCTCAAACCCTGAATAAGTGTGTGGTGCAGATCCCACACTCACAGTTCCACCCTCACCAGCCTCAGAACAGCACCTGTCACTGATGTGTTACC
This sequence comes from Galbula dea, assembly GCA_013399015.1. Taxonomy (NCBI): domain Eukaryota; kingdom Metazoa; phylum Chordata; class Aves; order Piciformes; family Galbulidae; genus Galbula; species Galbula dea. The sequence goes on from VWZX01003966.1 coordinate 65,238, forward strand.
TCCAGCCTCCACCAGATGAAAACCAAACTGCTTCACTTTTAGATGAGAAACAGAAGACCAATAGCAACCTGGGGAAAGTGAATGAGGGAAGAGGGCCAGATGGAAGCTGACAGAAAGTGTTGGATGGAGCCCAAAAAGAGAGCTAGAGTTTGATACTAAATATGTAGTTAAACATCCTTCCAGAAAAAGATCCACTGTTGATACCCTCATGGCCAAGGCCAGTGGTCTCTTAGAGTGCGTTATGAAGAGTGTGCCCAGTGACAGCACCTCGAATCCTGGGTTCAGTTTTGGGCCACTCACTCCAAGAAGAACATTGAGATGCTGGAGTGTGTCCCAAAAAAGGGCAATGAAGCTGGTGAAGGGTCTAGAGCACAACACTTGTGAGGAGCAGCTGAGGGAACTGGGGTTGTTTAGTCTGGAGAAAAGGAAGCTCAGAGGAGACCTTCTTGCTCTCCACAACTCCCTGAAAGGAGGCTGTCTGGTCTGTTCTTCCAGGTAACAAGCAGTAGGGTAAGAGGAAACAGCCTCAAATTGTGCCAGGGGAGGTTTAGGTTGGATATGAAGAAAAATGTCTTCCCTGAAAGGTTTGTCAAGGCCTGGCACAGGCTGCCCAAGGCAGTGGTGGAGTCACCATCCCTGGAGAAATTGAAAAGACATGTAGATGTGTTTAGAGGTGACCTAGCAGTGCTGATGAACAGTTGGACTTGATAATCTTAAATGTCTTCCAACCAAAACAACTCTGTGAGTTTATGATTCTAAGATTGTGAGAAAACTTCCAAAAAGGAAAAAAATGGCAAAATGCTCCTGTGAAGTTACAGCAGTGCTACCCAGGGCAGCCTGTGCTGGTGGCCAGTCCTGACCAAGCAGCTGAACATCACACACCAGAGTCAAGCCTATGGGGATTACTGGGAAACAAAGCCCAGCTGGGAATGCAGACACTGTTGTGCTGCTCTGGTGTCTGTCTTTTTGAGAGGAATGGCAGGGAGATGCCAGCTTGGATGAATGCAAGTGGTTTCCCAACACAACACCAGATGCCATCTCATAAGCAGTCTGGCCAAATCCTCCCCCTGACTGCAGTGGGCTTTGGCTCAGGCCCTCGGTTGTCCTTACAGAGCCCTCTGAGGAGGTGGCTGGATGGAGAGCCCTGCTCCCCTCCTGCAGAAATGAGCTGTCAGCCCCTGAGTTACAGCATGGCTTTTACACACCGTCTGGTGAGATCCTCTTGTGACCGCTTTGGTACCAAGGCCTTGGCCAGCTTTATCTCCAGCACCAGGAATGTTCCTGCTTCGACGTATTGCTGTGAAGATAAACATCTCTCTCTCAGCGTCGTGCTGTCTAGAGCCATTACTGGCATGATAAAAGACTGAGCAGAGAGCTACAGATCTGCAGCAAATCCTCTTCAAACTGCAGAGATACAGCTTGTTTTATAGCTGCCCTCAGAATGATTTACAGTGGCAACATTCAGCTCAAGAAACCAGGCTAGGAATAAGGAGAAAGCCCAGAGAATCAATCTGCTGACAGAATGACTCTGCATTCTAGATGTTTGGAGCTAAAATATGAAAGAACCCTCTGAAATAAATCCCTGGTTATTTACAGAGACCTTCCAGCCCAATGCTAGGCTGCTCTCCAGCTGGACGTCACTGGGAGAGCTCCAGGACAGCATCTACGTAAAACTCCCCTTGTCTAACTCACTCCTGAAGGGTTTAATTGCGTGCAAGGAGGCAGAGACTGGTGCAGTGCTGGTCTCCTTCTCTTTGGAGAACCATAATTACCTGTCCATCAAGGCTGAGACTGGTGACATTTTCAGCTTCTACAGTGGCACCTGACAACTGGATTTTGGCTGCGTTGGACGTCTATTAAAGACAAAAAGAAAAGGCATCTCTTGTTTCAGCTTCAATAAGCCTCACACCTTCACAAGTTTAGGATGTGAGTTGTACATTTCTTCAGGAAGTACTAAAATCTCAAGCTAATGAGTAGCTCTCAGTTGGCTGAGGCAACACAGCATCTGTCCCTGGAGCTTTCAGGCCCCAACTATCTCTCATGTGGAAATGGAGCAACCATGTTGCAATGTGCCCCTCTAGATCTTACCTTTTGGTTGGAATCCTTATCTTTGGTGATTTTCTCTTTGTCCTCCTTCTGAGCCTTGCTGGGAGCAGCTTTGGGAGTACCAATTCCTGGGGTCCATGACCCTTCCTTAGTCAGACTGAGCTGAGTCCTGAGATCTCGGAAGACACTGTGCTGATATTTAGTCTGAAAAGAAAAGGGGGAACAGAGGGAATCAAGGGACAAGCCAGGCTTCCACACCCCTTTGTATTAACCTCTTCCATTGCAAAACACATTGTCCTAAATGCATTCAGAAACTATTCAACCTTGCTCTCCCCTCCTAGGAGCTTAGCTGCCAGTGCCTAAGGCCAGCTCTGATACTGGAGAGCTGTGAAGCCTCAGGTTCAACTGTGACACCAGCTGCTTGAGAAAGCCTCAGCACAGTCTCTCTGTCTTCTCTCAAGAGCTGCATCATCAGTGAGGCACCAGCCCTTGATTCTTTCCTGAGCTATGTGGTAGACATGCTGGGAACCCAGCCCTGCGCTGCCCCGATCCTGACCCACTGGTCTGAACTCCTGGCTTGATCCTGGACCTGCCTGAGGGCTATGGACTTGCCTGGTAATGTGGACTGTTTGATGAATCTGGCTACCCTCACTAGGGCTACTCTGCAATTTTTTGGGTGTCCCTGTCTGCCCTGCAGTGACTCTTAGCTCCTGGCTCACTTTCTGGTGCAGAGCACCCTCCCTGACCCATGTCAGTGAGTTGCAAGGAACAGGGTTTTGGTTTTTTTTCAGATTGCCTGATTACACACTGTTTGACCACTGTTTGAGGCAGTTCCCTCCCAGCTACCACTGTTACATGACCTAACAAGAACAGAGGGGATGCTGGAGAGAGGATGGAGCAGATGTACCAAGACTGCCTAGATCAAGGAGCAGCCCAAAGCATCCACAAAACCCAGAGAACAAGAACCACAGAAACAGCATGTGTCACTTGACTTCACACAGGACAAGGAGTACCATGCAGCCAAGAGGCTATTGATCATGGTATTGCAGCAGGAAAGAAGAGACCAAGGCACAGCAGTGTGCCTGGCCCTGCTTTCACCAGCCAGCAGAGCTCGGAGGGAGGGAGAAGGGCTGGAATCCACCCAGCTCCTGCGGCCTGGCAGTACAGGGGACGTGGGCAGAGAAACCAGGCTGTGCATCTGCTTTCCTGAAACAAGCTCAGGTCTGTTCTGGGAGTACTGTGGGAAAATGGAGATGTAACTGTCACTCTTAGTAACAGAGAGGGGGAGAAATGCAAAGACAAATAAACCTTCGTGAGCTGAAAGAGCTCCAGTGACAGCTTTTTTGGCTGTTGCCTGGGGTAACGCTATCCTTTTAGAGCCACTGTTTGCTCTTCCCAGCAAGGCAGTTCGTTTGCTCATGTTCCAGACTGGGGAGAGAGGAGTGTTCTTACAGCTCTCCCTGCTCAGCTGCTGGCAGAGAAGGGAGTGGAATGATTTTCAGAGCCTCTCTCAGCCCCCAAATCTACTCCTGCATGCCTAGAAAGCCTCTGCTTTTGAGAGGTCTGCACCTAAAAGCTTCCACCACCAGAAGGGCAGTGAAATTTCAGAGCCAGTCTTGAGTACCATGCTGCCCATGCTGCCTGCTCCCAAACCCCATGCTGTGCAAACACAGCTGCAGAGCTGGAGAGGAGCCTGGCTGGCTGGTCTGCTCTCACCTTCTCAAACACTTCACTGTCTTGGTAGCTGAAGACACGAAAAGCACCTCGGATCTGCTTCACACCAGGGCAGAGCAAAGGCACCATGTTGACATAGGCCACACCATGGAAGGAAATCTGTTTGTCCTCATCTCCCTGGAAAAGCAGAGCAAGGGACTGAGATAACAATGAACTGCTATTCTCTTTAAAGAAACAAGGTCATTGGTCTCATTAAGAAGAGGCCATACAACAAAGTGATGCACTTGATGAGCCAGTGGCTCTGTCCCTGGCACATAGCCGAGACAACCGGATTGAAAACACTGGAGTCATTCAACATGGAGAACATCAGTTCTATCCTAATCCCTGCAGGGGTATCAGATTTTCTCTCTAATGCCCACACTGTGCCATGCCTCAGGATGGTCTTTTGGAGACACAGCAACAAAATTACCAACTGTATAGTCAGAAATCCAAGTGACCCTCCCAGGGCTGTGCATCTGTGGTTAGACAGAAATCAGGTAGCTAAGGAGGTCTAGAGCCTGGGCTAGCAGCAGAGTGGTGAGGATGAGGGAGAAGGATCTCTGTCAGAGTTGCAAAACTCTTGACACCAGTGAGTGCTGACAGTGCTTTGTATCAACTTGTATGAAGGCTCTGGGGAGATCTTAGTGCAGCTTTTCAGTACTTAAAGGGACTATCAGAAAGATGGGGACAGACTTTCTAGCAGGGCCTGTTGTGACAGGACAAGAGATGATGGTTTTAAACTAAAAGAGGGAGATTTAGACTAGAGAGAAGGAAGAAATGTTTTATCCTGAGGGTGGTGAGACCCTGGCTGAGGTTGCCCAGGGAGATGGTAGATGCTCCACCCCCGGAACCATTCCAGGTCAGATTGTTTAGGGCTGTGAGCAACCTGCTCTAGTTGCAGATGTTCCTGCTGACTGCAAGGGGGTTGGACTAGATGAGCTTTAAAGGTTCCTTCCAACACAAACCAGTCTGTGATTCTATGGCTTCGCCTTGGAACAGATTAGGAGCTCTCACACAACGTTGCCAGGAACAAAACCACTAGCTAAGAGACAGTTTCCTTGTTAAATCACCCCAGTTTTAGGTGCAAAAGCACAACTTACGAGTAGCATAAGTTATGTACACCCTGAGAAAGAAGGTGTGAATTTCTCCAAGAGGTTCCAAAACCTCATTGGCTGATGACAAGCTCAGTGAATCACCTTAACTCTCACAAAGCACCCTCTCCCTGACCCCTCTCTACCCAGCTACCACAGACAGTCAGTGAGAGCTCTGTATGCTGTAAGGAAAAAAACATATCCTTTGTTTATTTAACAGCTCTATAAGGCTGATTACAAAGCCTCTAGCTCTCTGACTTGCTATGGCAGGTCCAAGGGTGGGTTTGGTATTACAAAGGCATTGAAAGGACAATGTTGCTCCACAAGCCAGGACAACAAATCCTTCCTCACTTTTACCTTGTCAGATTTGCTGGTTTTCCCTTTGCTGGGTGAGGCCACAGCCATCCTGCAGACCTCCACGGGCCAGTACCGGCACTCTGCAATGCGTTGCTGCAGGCTGAGCACAAAAGGAGGGCACTGAAAAGAGGCAGAGACCTAGCTGGAGAGCCACACCACCCTCCCTTCTGCCTCAGCAGCCCCAAAACACACACACCCACCCCACCTTGGGTTTGCTCTGACCCACTCAAACAGCAAGCACCTTTGGGCCACTGGAACACGTGTGCTTTGGGGCAGGCTCAGTACATTTTCTTCTCCACCCACTGCTGAGTAGTGCATTGATGGCACAGCCAGCTATAAAGTGATGGTGAGAGCAGCACACTAGGCTTTCTCTCTCCCCTGGTTACTTCAGAAATGAAATGAGTAAGAAGGAACGTGATGAACTTTGATATAAATCCTGAACTGCACACAGCAAGAGGACCCTGAGCTCCCATTCAGTGTGCTTGGTAACTCTGAAACCAGCAGGCAGGTTGATGAAAGGGGGAGGGGTGGAAAAAAAACCAACTTAAAATCAAACCAGACAGAAGGGAGTATTTCCACACATGAGGAGCAATTTGGCTGTGAAACTCACAACCATGATGCAGCTGAGATGAACATAACAGGATTCAAAGGGAAATGGGATACTCAACCTGATCTTGAGCATATCTGAAGCCACTAAAAGTAATGTTCAACCAACAAAAAAGCAAATGAAGACTGCCCACATAGAGTGAAGGTGGTTTAATGGCTTGGGAGTTCAGAAAAAATTAATCAGCAGCTCAGAGAAGAGCTGTGTGGGCCACCTTACTCCAGGTCCCTAGCCCTGCTGCCCCTTCTTTCAAACCACAGAGGGAACAGTCACCAGTTCCAGTTGCTGACAGCATGAGGAACCACGTAAGGCCTGGAGACAGTAGCTATAGCCAACTCATCTTCTTCCACCACAACAGAGCTAAGCTGCTGCCAGCACTTAAGTGCAGTTAGCTGCTCCTGTGCTCATGTGAACACCTTTGGCTAACAGACAGCCCCAGGAGCCAAAGGAGGTGAAGCAGAGCCATTGGTTTGGCCACGTAAGAGGTCTGAGAGCACCTGCATGTTGCTGCTCCCTGCCCTAGGTCACTCAGCTGAGCACATTCTGGGGTGGTTTCTCCCCACTGCTCTGTGCTGGGCTGGAGGTTCTCAGGTCCCTTACACAGCTGCTGCAGCAGGGTCCAGGTAACAACGTCCTTCCATGTCCCACACGATTCTCTTTGTGCTTTCTGCTTGGATCCTAAACTCTCTGTCCTGTGAGAAACAGCATGTGGTCAGAGCCAGCACAGCAATCTCCAAATCCTGCATCATCCCCAAAAATATTCCCTAGGAGAGAATGGGAGTCAGACAGAGGTGTCCAACCCACCATAACCAGGCCATCCCAGCAGGGTACATGAGCAGCCCTCCCTTCAGACACCAAAGCCTGGCTCAAAGAGATAACACAACTCCCAGCCCAGAAGCTCAGGTACCTTTCTGGCTACCAGACCTGCCACATGCATCCCAGGAAAGTCTCTGTCCCAGGGGAACTGTCTCCATGTCTGGACACTCCACAGAGGTCCCACCACCTGCCTTCCTCCCGTAACAAGTCTCTACAAGTCTGTCTCAGTCCCTTCAGGGAGACCTGTTGGTTCTCTTCCAGCTATGACACTGCCAGTCCTTCCTCACCTCTTGTTTGTTGAGCTCTCCATCCTCATCCTCATAGGGACTACCAACAATGAAGGAGTTGGGTATGCTAAGAGCACCAGGGGCCATGATGTTAGCAAAGGGCCATTTTTTGGGCCGAGGTAATGGCTCTTTTTCACCAGCAAGCTTTAGGATGCCATTCTTGAAGAGTAAGGGGAATTCCTTCTAGAGAGACATGAGAATGAAAAGACTTTAATTCCCAGCAGGAGCAAGTGCCAGCTGCCCTGAGCTGGGTTTGACAAAGCAAAGTAGCAGTGCAGGGTCAGAGCTTGGAAAATGCACTCCACCACAGGCATACAAACAAAAGAAAGAAAACAGCCATGTGGAAAAAAACCTGCTGGTTTGAATCCAGACCTTCCCTTGTGTTAAATAAACATGGCATGCTACAGAGACCCTGAGCACTAAAACCCCTGGACTGGGCACTGGTGAGGCCACAACTCAAATCCTGGGTTCAGTTTTGGGCCCCAAAGGTAGGGGTTGGTATCTTCTCCCAGGTTACAAGCAATGGGACAAAAGGAAACAGCCTCACCTTGTGCCAGGGGAGATTTAGGTTGGACATTAGGAACTCTGCCTTCCCTGAGAGTGCTGTCAAGGCCTGGCACAGACTGCCCAGGGCAGTGGTGGAGTCACCATCCCTAGAGGGACTGAAAAGACATGTACATGTGGTGCTGAGGGACATGGCTTAGTGGTGACTTGGCAGTGCCAGGTTAATGGTCAGACTCAATGATCTTAAAGGTCTTTCCCCACCTAAAAGATTCTATGGCACAAGCACAGGAGCTATACACCCTATGGGCCTGGACACTTGTTCCACAGTGTGTGGCATGGGAGAACAACCCACTTTGTAGCAGCCAAAACTCCTTTCTCCATGCCTGGACCAGACCTCACCTCCCCAGCTGCTGGTACTTGCAAGCAGGCCATGTAGTTTTGCAGGGGTTCAGTAGGAGTAAAGGCTTCAGGGACAGAATAAGCTGCCTCCAGTGTGACACTTAGGAGGTTACCATTGGAAAGCTGTGCTGCAGAAAGCAAAGGCTCTTTGGTGCACACTGTCACTTCAAGGCCACCCTGTGAGACAAGGATAAAGTACAGCCAGTAACTAGACAATTATAACTCTTTGCTCTTGAAGGAGAAGCAAGCAGAAACCCAAGGCCAGAATGTATACTGTTATCTTCTTCCTCATCTCAGATGTAAAAGAAAACAGAGCAGCACAGGAAAGAAATATTCATGATCAATTTGTCTGAATTGTGGCATTTGTTCAAATCAGAGCCTGCTTTGAGGCATGGCATGTGCCCCAAGGGAGCCAGGGAGGAACTGTAAGGGTCTCATAAAAGAGCCACAGAGAAAAAGCATCAGGGATGGAAAAGAATTATTTCCTCCTGGTGATTCAGAGAATGCCACACTAGGGCCCCACTTTGACTCTGCCCCATCTCCACACCATGTGCAGTCTTTAATGACCTGTGCCAGCCTTGGATGGATGATGTGCAGCCAAAAACCAGCTGGCCAGCATTTATCTCTTCTCCCTAATGAGTGCTTCCCTTCCTTGCTTACTATGCAACACCTCTTAAATACAGTTAACACCACATCCTCCCCTCCAATTCACTCACAGTGCTAACCACAGGCAGACTCAGGTGCAAAATTTCCCCAGTCTCATACTTCATTCCCTGTGCTATTCCCTGGGGACTTTCCAAGTGGCTGAGCAAATAAGGACCTTGCAGGAAAGGCAGTCAGAGTTTGTACAATAATGGACTCAGAGACATTCCATCCACAGAAAGGAAGACTAATAAAGCTGGGCAGGTAAATCCTGCCTTTGCCTTTTTCTGGTGGTTCAACTCTCTGCTTTCCACCTTCAATATTTTTTCCAGAGTCATTTGGTAGCTGCACACATTAACATTTCTTAGCACGACCTCAACTCTCATAGGCAACCAGGGACAGACGTCAATGGGAGCAGGAAAGGCCTCCAAGCTTGTCACATATAGGCCCATAACATACCCTTGAAGAGCCAGGAGGCTGAGTCGTGCTCTCCTTGCCATTAAAGAGCAGCAGAGAGCTGAATGAGAGAAGGAACACTTCCAAATTCCACCTACCTTAGCCTCCAGGTGAAGGCTCTCTACTGGTGAGGTAGACACTGCATACAAAGGAGCCAAGACCTTAAATGAACATTGTCCTGGGAAGAAACAGGAATGGGAACACCAGAAATGAGACCCTCTGCAGAGAAATCATGGCCTACCTACTGATGTCCCCCCTGTCTTTGCCCAGACCCAGATTACTACAGGTGCTGTGAAGTGCATTTTGTCCAAAGGAGGCAAGTTATAGTCAGGGATCCATAAGCAAAGATCCAAAAAAGTGCCAGAGAATAAGAGGTGGAGGAAATCAGGGAGTAAGAAGCAGTTAGGGAGGCTGTGGAAGCCAAGGTTGTACCTTGCAGCAGAGGCAGAAGGTCCACCACAGCTTGGCCAAGAGGCACTGTCTTCTGTTTCTTATCCTTTTGCAACACTTCTATCACTGTCACTAGAGAGATAAAAAGAGAGAGGATCTGGCTGAGTTTTTCAGCCAGCTTCAGACCAGTGATCCAGGGGCTGCAAAGGGTTTTCTGTCCTGGCACATGCTCCTACTTCATTTCCCAAGGCCATGCAGAACAGTGAAGCCAAGAAGCACAGGCTAATATGAATGGGGATTCTTTCAGCTAGCAGAGATGGGAAGAACAGTGCTGAGATCCTCCAAAACTGCTGCCAAAGGGCTGCTCTTGAACAGGTTACTGCCACAGCAGCCAGGCAGAGCAGAGCTGCTGACAGCACCCACCTCCAAGGAGGGACATTCAGTATCAGGTACTTACAGAGCACAGGTTTTTGGGCAATGTCATCCAAGGAGATGGGCCCATTGGGGCTGTACTCAAAGCTGGTCATGAAATTGTAGTTTGCTGTCCCATTTGGCAAGATATTAGTCTTGGGGGAGTCTCCCAGGATGGCTCCATTGTACTCCACACGCACCAAAGTATCTGACACGTCACTTTTGAGAGTCTTCTGTCAAAAAACCCACCACATTAAGCAGTTAGCTCTGCAGCAACAGGCTCAGGGTCAAGGGGAGATCAGCTCCATCACAGGACATGGCTCACTGTTGGGGGTCTCCAGCTACTGCACTACAGGCATGGGGAAAAGAAGTAGAGCTTTGACATGCTGAGACACAACTTGTCTTTAAGGAGGGTGATTTCCTGCTTTACCATCCTGTGATGCCACCAGGATTATCAAGAGCTATGGCAGCAGAGGTGGAGAGGTCTGTGCTTCACTCCAGGAATGGTAATGAAAGACAGAATCCCATAATCCCAGTGAGGGTTGGAAGGGACCTCTGGGGATCAACCAGTCCAATCCCCTGCTAAAGCTGGGCCACCCAGAGCAGGCTGCCCAGGATCACCTCCACGTGGATTTGGAATCTCTCCACAGAAGGAGACTCCACAACCTCTCTGGGCAGCCTGGGCCAGGGCTCTGGCACCCTCACAGCAAAGAAGATTTTCCTTGCTTTTCTACATCTAAAGCAAACCCTGAAAGACACCATTGACATTCCTGTGCTTCCAGGAATCTTGAGACTTTTGTTGTCTCTTAAGAAAGCAGCTCCTGAGCTGCATGGCTGAGTTCACAGGACACTTGTGTCTCCAGCAAGCTCTGCGGGGAAGCTCTGCAGTCTGTTGGTGCATCACCCTCCTACCACCTGCTTTAAGCAGAGATGGGGAGGTTAGAATTTTAGTATGACTCTGCAGAGGGGATTAAATATGAGCAAAGAGGGATGGTGAGAGCAAAGCCCTGACCAAAAGGGCAGCACCAGATACCTCCACAGCAACCTGACAAGAAGTGCTGAGCCAGGCAGTTACCAAAGAGCCTCCTAGCAGGAGGAACATGGTTTAAATCTCTGTCCAGGGAAGAGCAGCCACCACCCTGACCACAAATACCATTGTGCTCAAAGACAGCTTGTCTTAGTTCTGAGCCACAAGGATGCCTGACCTCCACCAGCCTCTCCTACTCCCCATGTCACTGGGGTAATTAGTTCCACACTGGCTCTCACACAAAAAGAGATTTTATTCACTTGGGTTTAATTTTCAGTCCTTCTGACTCTCCTCCTTGACCATGTATTTTGTGAACAGCTAAAGAGAAGAATCCAATTAACCTTTCTCTGCACCATTAATTATCCTACACTCCTCTCTCATCCTTGCCTACACCACCTCTAATTAAGCAAATTCCAAACCTCTTCTAGCTGTTTTTTTTCATATTTTTTGTCTTTATTATTGCACTTTTGTAACCCTCTCTCCTTTTGTCAAAGCCATTTCTAAGATGGAGCAATCAGAACCACAAAGCAACATTCCATATGCAGTCAGCCAACCACTCTATTCTTTACATCATTGTTTTCCCTCCTCTTACCTTCTGCTTCTCACCTAAGAAGCTGTTTGCTGACTCTATCAATGTGAGAGTTACTCAAATACTGCAATGTAAAAACCTCTGAAAAACCAGGGAGGTGCTTTTGGTGGTAGCTGCCCCACCCCTGGAACCATTCCAGGTCAGGTTGTTTGGGGCTGTGAGCAACCTGCTCTAGTTGCAGATGTCCCTGCTGACTGCAAGGGGGTTGGACTGGGTGGTCTTTAAAGGTCCCTTCTCATTCAAACCATTCTGTGATTCTATGATCTCTGGACTGCTGCTGAGATGCACTCCCTAACCTATGTAACTCACAAGCCCTCAGCACTGAGGAGGAAGCTATAGCATGGTATCACCAAACCCCAACATCCTCACCACTCCTTCCCACACCCTTATCACCTCATGCCTGGCCTGGAATGGGATCACAGCACACAGAATCCCTCCGGCCTTGCTTATTAAACCAGCACAAACAATTCCAGAAAACTTTACCAGGTCCTGGGCATTCACCACTGTGATCTGTACTGGTGCCGGTTGTGCCTCGCTGGGAAGAGCAGGAGGCAAGGCAGAGGGATCCTTTCCATCAGGGACCTCCATGGCTCTGAGGGAAAAAAAGGAAGGAAGAAACATGAAAATGCTGTGTTTGAGCTGTTAAACACCCGGGAAGGGGTCGGCCGATGGGCTTTCGCCCCCCTCAGGTCCCGGGGTGCGACCTGCAGCCCCTCACCACACCGGGGACGGAGGAGACGAGGACAGGACTCGAACCTTTGCATTCTCCCCGCCTCAGAGGGAGAGCCTGCGACCGTAACCTCGGCAACGCGGCTGCTTCCGCGAGTTCTCGCGAGATCTCGCCCCGGGGCGGGGTGGGGGCTCTTGAGGTCGCCGCCGCCATGACCGGTGTGGGCAGCCCTTACCTGAGCTATCTGTAGCGGGATTCGAGAAGGTTCCGGGAAGGACGTTTGGAAGGGACAGCTCCCAGGGGCTTGGGCAGTCACCTCAGATCCCCTCAAGGGTGCAGTGTGAGGGCAGCTCCAGTGCAGAAGGGGTTTTGGAGGACCCCACTTCCATCATAGACTCACAGAATTGTTTAGGTTGGAAAAGACCTTTAAGATTGTGGAGTCCAACTCTTAACCCAGTATTGCCAAGTAAACCGTGTCTCTCAGCACCACATCTCCATGTCTTTTAAACCCCTCCATGGATGGTGACTCCACCACTGCCCTGGCCAGCCTGTGCCAGACCTTGACAACCCTTTTGGGGAAGACAGTACTCCTAATGTCCAACCTAAATCTCCCCTGGAACAGCTTGGGGCTGTTTCTTCTTGTCCTATCACCTGTTACCCAGGAGAAGAGAGCAACCCCTGCCTCACTCCATTCTCCTTTCAGGGAGTTGTAGAGGGCAAGAATCCCCTCAGCATCCTCTTCTCCAAGCTGAACAACCCCAGTTCCCTCAGCTGTTCCCCAAAAGACTTCTGCTCTAGACCCTTCACTGCCTTCATTGCCCTTCTATGGACATACTCCAGCACCTTAATGTCCCTCTTGGAATGAGTGGCCCAAAACTGAACCCAGGATTTGAGTTGTGGCCTCACCAGTACCCAGTCCAGGAGGACAATGCCTTCCCTAGAACTGCTGGCCACACTAGTGCTGATCCAAGCCAGGATGCTGTTGGCCTTCTTGGCTACCTGGACACACTGCTGGCTCATCTTCAGCTTCTGTCAACCAACACCCCCAGGTCCTTCTCTGCCAAGCAGTTTTCCAGCTACTTTGCTCCAAGCCTGGAAAGTGCATGGGGTTGTGGTGCCCCAAGCACTTGGCCTTGTATCAGCAGCAGCTTTAAGGGCGGGTGCTTGACCCTGGGAGCGGGTTGGTCCTTTCCCTGGGAGGGGATGACCAGAATAGCTCTGCTATCTGATTCCTCCTGTACGGGCTGCTACGGCTCTCCTCCGTCACTATCTTTTTGGGGCTGACATTTGAGCCCAGCCGTCCCTTGTGTGCTGGGGCCACGAGGCATCACCCAGCTCCTCCATCTTCCCTGGGAACGAGCAGCAGGATGGCGGGTGGGAGGCAGCGCAGGGGTGGTGGGGGGCGGCACAGGGGACCCCGGCAGCAGCCGGGCACCCAAGAACCAGCCCCCTCACCCACACCCCTCTCTCCCTCGGCCGCTGTGTCACAGCGAAATGCAGGCACTGCCCCTAAAACTGGCCGGGGCAAGAAGCCTACAGAGGGGCCGGTGGTGAGGGGACCCGATGTGGACTCACTGGGCTTCCAGGCCATGGACCTCAACGTACCAGGGCTGTCCCACGTCATTCTCCGGAAGCTCAACATGAAAAGCTATGAGGACTATAAGTGAGTGAGAACCCACAGGTGTGTGTTCCCCCTCCTTTCCCTGGCTAGAACATCCTATGTGTCACCCCACAGCTGGAGTAACTCCCGTGGCTCATCCTACCCTCCTAGTTCAGCCTGCATGCAGGGTGCTCTTACTGTACTCCTGGGTACACCCCTCCCTGGTCGATTCCCCAGATCCCTCCAGGGAACCCTGAACCCCATTCTCACCAAGCCTGGGCCATGATGCTCTTGGCTGGAGAGAGGACATCAGCCCTGCCCTGATGGCAGAGCAGCATGGGCTGGATCTTGCCTACCTCCCAGTGACATCTGCAGGTCTGCCATGGACGGGAGGAAGAGCGGTAGTGATTTTGGCATCCGGACTTACTTTGACATGTTCCAGAAGATGGAAGACACCTTCAAGTTCTGCGCCGAGTGCAAGAAGCTTCCTGATGCCCTTCCTGACCCTAAAAGCCTCCGGCGATGCAAGAGGTATGGGGAGGGGCTGGTCTGAGGGTGCAGGGTTGGATCCATCCCTGCAGTTCCAGCCTGGTGGCTGGGGTGAAGCCAGGGGTCTCTGGCCCCAACACCCACCTCCAGCCGTGGGGCACGCCCAAAACAGCGATGCTGCCCTGGGAAAAGGTGGCAAGGTGCCAGGCTCAGATGGACAGATATTGGTCCCCTCTGTGGCTGAGCACACTGCCTCTTTTCCCAGGTGCCAGAATGTGTACTACTGTGGCATAGCGTGCCAGCGTGCCAACTGGCCACTGCACAAGAAGTTCTGTAAGAAGTTGAAGCTGGTGGCCCTGGATCGGCTAGTGGAGTGGCTCATCTTCACAGGTGGGGCAGGGGATGATGCTCCCACCCTGTATGTGTCCCTCCAGCCTTCCTGATCCCCACTCCATGGGCTGCACATGTCCCACAGAGGGATGTCAGGTCCCTCCTCCTGGCTCCAGCCCCTTTGGCTACATCCAGCATCCCTGCAGCCCAGGTGGAATGGGCATCCTGGGCTGTGGGGCCACCACTGCAACTTCCAGTGTTTCTCTCTACCCCTCCAGGAGACATCCCATTCCCCACGGACACCTGGACTAAACCTGCCCGGGATGTGAAAGGCTGGGAGGACTGGTTCTCCATGCAGGATCAACTGGAGGAGAAGCTGGACATCATCTTAGCTGGGCGGTACATGACCCTCCTCTGGGCAAACGCTGGGAAGCCCCGGCCAGAGGATGGGGAGCTGCGCGAGTCTGTCCGGCGGCTGGTCACTGACTTCCACTCACGGCCACTCACCATAGGCTTGGGGCTGCAGCTTTTCGGCATTGACCCCCTCGCCAAGGCCCTGACAGTGCATGTGGTGGGGGCATCCCACGTTGAGACCCTCAACACCCGGCTGACGGACTATGATGAACTAACACGGATGTTCCCAGGGCACCAAGGCATGGAGGTGGTGATGGTGGGGGTGGATGTGGTCAATGGACCCATCATGAGGCCACCCCTGGCTAAGCCAGCACCCCAGGGAAGGGTCTATCTCAGCAGTTACAAGGGGCTCTACCACGACTTCTGGGAAAGCCATGTGGAGACCAAGCTGGCCACCCACCCGGACCTGGTGGTGGGCTTCCATCCAGGTGAGTGCCTGCACTATGGAAGGCTGAACCTGCTAGTGTCTTGGGACGTGCCCAAGGCTTTGCCACCCTTGGGACAAGTTACAACGGGCAACTGGAGCAGCCAGGGTGACCCTTTGGGGCCTGGCTGCCTCATTGCCCCACGAGCACTCAGCAGCTTGCCTGTGTTGCCCATCTCATCCCCCCAACACTCAGCGTCCCCTGCCTGTGTCACCCACCTGCAGCCAGTGGGTGTGAGCAGCACGCAAAGGCATACCTGCCTTCAGGTCTCCGTGTGCTGTCTCAGCCCAGGACACAGTGGTGCCTCCCATGCTGGTGGGCATATGGGACCCACCTTGCTGAGGGCTGCCAAACCCTACTGCCTGTGTCACTGTCCGCCCCAGGACACCCCCAGGGGTCTTTGACATGGAGCAGGTGGAGTCAGAGGCAGGTTTCCCCAGGGCTGGAGTGGGATGAGAGGCAAGTGGGACCCTTACCATTGTGAATCCACAGGTCTCCATGCTTGCCCAGACTTGCTGGCAGGCTGGCTGCCCACGCTGTTACTTCTGCGGGACTACCGCCTGCCTGTCCTCTTCACTGTGTACAGGTGAGCATCACCCCACTGCCCCTGGCCAGTGGCACAGCTGGTGTGTGGCATAGCCAGCTGGTAACAGGGCCTGGCCTTCTCTTCTCCTGGCAGTGAGCAGGAGCTGAAGTCCTCCCTGCAGATTCTGGTGGAGCTTGAGATGCACGTCATGGGCTATGCCTCTAACCCCTTCGCATCGCTCCGGCCCGAGCAGGTCTACTCCAGCCCCAACAAGGCAGCTGTCTACTGCAGCTCCCACTATATTGCCCTGCTGGGGCCAGTGGTATCAGCTGTGCCAGGTGCTGAGGATCTGGAGGATGAAGATGGCTGGCAGGGAGGGGAGCCCAGTCCTGCCAGTGTGGCTGGGGGCATTGCTCCAGGGCTGGGCTGACCCTGTGCAGCCAGTGCTGCCCACCCAACCACAGCCCCTTGCAGTCCCAACCTAGAACCCTGTCTCCTGGGACTGGTGATCTGTAGGATCACTAAGGCTGGAAAAAGCCCTTTAAGACCATTGAGTCCAACTGTTAACACTGCCAAATCACCACTAAACCATGTTGCCTCAGCACCAAATCTACTCATCTCATCAGCCTCTCCCGGGGTGCTGACTCTACCACTGCCTTGGGCAGACTGGTCCAAAGTTAGACAAGCCTTCGGGAAAGTAATGTCCAACATAAACCTTCCCTGGCACAACTTGAGGCCTCTTGTCCTGTTGCTTGTTACCTGGGAGAAGAGATCAACCCCCACCTGGCTCCAACCTCCTTTCAGGGAGTTGTAGAGAGTGAGGTTCTCTCCCCTGAGCCTCCTTTTTTCCAGACTAAACAACCCCAGTTCCCTCAGCTGCTCCTCACAAGACTTGTGCTGTAGACCCTTCACCAGCATTGTTGCCCTTCTCTGGATACGTGATGTGTCATCCCTTGCCACACACATCCAGCCCTGGGGGATGCAGCACCCTGGCACAGGCATGGCACCCAATAAACAACCACCAGCAGCTGTCCACTGCATCTTGAGCTTTATTTCCTAAAAGGCCTTTGTTTTCCCAAAGAAAACGGAGGGCTGAACCTGTCCCAGCTTCCCTTGGGCAGCCACAGCCTCTGGAGGGACAGTGAACGGGATCCCAACTTCAGGACCTGCTGTGGCAGGGTCCTGTGGGGAGTCCCAACCCAACACCCATCCGTCACTGTCACACGCACTGTGCTCTGCGCCAGTGCCTACCCTACAGGGTTGTGCTCCAGCATCACTTACCGAGCCCCACAGCTCCTCAGCCTGGCACCAGTGCCCAGCCTGGCCACGGGCAAGCTGGCTCCTGTGGCAACACCCAGTGTTGTCAGGGACCCGTACTGCCCTGGTGTCCCCTCCTTGGGCAGCCATCGGGTCCAACACGGTGATGGTAGCAACGTTCCACATGGGCACCCGCAAGGGCCCAGGGAAGGCAGGACCCCCCGGGGCTCCCTGCGCCCTGACAGGGGGTCCCTCCCTGGGGTCAGCTCCTGCTGGAGAGGCCGTCGTGAGCGGTGGGGCTGGCACGGTCCAGTCAGGGAGGTGGCACGATGTGGCACCGCCGGTGTCACTCGGCGCTGGCGCGTTCCCGCAGCGCCGGCAGCGTCAAGGTCTCCGGTGCCGATTTCTTGCGCGGGCGAGTCTTGGGGGGAGCGAGGAAATCTGGGGCCTCGTCGCTGAGGGGGGTGGAGGGGGCGCTGGCAGGGGCCGAGTGCGTGGCTGTGGGCTGCTCCACCTCGCTGACCGAGATGGTGGGTGCCACCAGGCCGATGAGCTCGTTGGTGGCCTCCTGCGTCTCCCGCTCGTAGCGCCGCACCTCCTCCATCGTCATCCCTGCCGAGCACAGGCGGGCTTGGGGCCGCTCGGCACGGCCACATCCTGCACCCCAGCACCCCGGGGCACCGGCTCCCCCCGAGCTGGGTGCCGGGAAGGGGGCAGGGGCAGGGGGATGGGCAGGGAGAAGGATGAGGGGAAGGAATGGACAGGCAGAGCAGGCAGGGGACACGCGGCAGCCGGGCATGGGGGACACTCCGCCATGGGGTGCAGGGGGGGCTTGGCATGCACCTTGCACAAGCCCCTCCCATACTGCACCCACTGCAGGCAGCATGCCGGGGTCCGGGCTCCCCGTCCCCTACAGGCAGGGCTGCCCCGTGCAGCAGGGGCTAGGGGGGCTGGCTTCCCAGCTTTTGGTTTGTGGCCACTTGCATCTGAGTCTCGAAGGCCCGGACCTCTTCCAGGGACATGTCTGGAAGGCAGAGAGCTGCTCGCTGGGGCAGCCCCGTGCCCGCTGCTGGCACCCACTGCCGGCACCCGCTGCCAGCCGTCTCCAAACCCGGGACTCCCGTCCCCATGTCCGTGTGCGGCAGCCACCCGCAGCGTGTCTCCCTGGCAGACCCGGGGTGCAGGGCAGCGCAGGCAGGGATGCTGGTGCTCCTCTATCACCCTCCCCGTTCTTCGGCCAAGCCTTCCCCAGGTGGGCACTGGAGCCCGCAGCGTGTGGGGGCAGAGCAGGCATGAGGTCAGGGCCAGCGGAGCGGAGCAGACAACACGGGCGGAGCAGGTAGCACAGGCAGAGCAGGCAGCACAGGCAGAGGAATAGCTGGAGCTGCGCATGGGGTTAGTGGCATGGGCGGTTAAACCCACAACCCTCTCCCACCCCACTCCACCCTGGGGATTCGGAGCCATCCCAGGCACCACGCCGTCCCCACCAGCAGCCCCATAGTCTCACCACACCACTCGTCCACCCAGGCGAAAGCCTGCCGGTGCCCGATCAGCAGGATGTCTCGGATCACCTGTGATGCACCGTGGGGTCAGGACCTAGTAACTGTCGTGTGTTTCCCCCCGCCTCCAGCAAGGTCCCCCCAACCTGGACCTCCTCCTCACCTTGTGCACGAACTGCTCCACCCGTGTCTGCAGCCCCCACACCTCGAACTTGACGCTCACCAGTTTGTAGGAGCACATGATGGGCTTGGTGTGCTGGCGCCAGCCCTCCCGCAAAGGCCCCCGGCCAGTCTTGGACGAGCTGAAGAAACGAGGATCCTGGGGAGACAGAGCAGGGCCCTTAACCACCTCAGTGGGACAGGGAACGAGGAAGTGGCCCGGGGAGCTCCCTCCATCCCCAGCTGTGCTACCTCCAGGCTGCGGTAGTAACGCTCGGGGATCTCGTCAAAGGCAATGTCCAGGAAGGAGACCTCGTGGTCACCCAGTATTTTATCACTGTGAAAGATCTGGGGAGGAGAGAGAGGGTTAGAGGTGTAGGCCACACGTTTGCATCCCCTCCCAATGAGTTTGCCAGGTCTCGGCTGTAACACAGACTCACGTTCTCACTGTCCCCACAGTTGTCCTCGTATTTGGTCTCAATGTAGATGGAGAACTTGGGCAGGAAGGAGCACTGCAAGGAGTGGCCGTCAGCTGGCCCTGAAGAACGCCCACCCCACGGGACACCTAGCCCCAAGAACATCCAGCCGAAGTGATGCCCCACTCCAAGAGACATCTAGCCCAAGGGACATCCACTTCCAAGGATGCCTACCTCCACAGGACACCCATCTACAGGGATACCCATCCCATAGCACACCCAGCCCAAGTTATGCCCAGCCCCAAGGGACATACACCCCAAGGGATGCTGAGCCACAAGGGATGCCCAACCCCAAGGTATACCCAGCTCCAAGGTCATTCACCCACAAGGGATGCCCAGACCCAAGGAACATCCTCTACTAAAGATGCTGAACCTGCAGGGGACACCCATCCCAGTGCCCCCTCCCCAGCCATGCCAGCTTCCCTCCACACCACCTCCTTACCGTGTACTCTACAGGAACACCATGACACATCAGTATTGTGTGGTGGCATCACCAGGTGGCACCATGTAGGAAAAAGGGAGCAGTGAGACCAGGAAGCAGCCATGTCTGGGCTCTCCTGGCAGCCCACTGCCATCACTGGAGAGGGGCAGGGTGCCCATCTCTGTGCCCTACCCAGGGCTCACCAGTGATGGTGTAGGGGTAGTAGTTCCAGGCCTTCTCCGTGATGTAGAAGATGCGAGGGGTCACTGCCCGTGCCCAGCTCGGCAGTTTGCTGCAGGGAACCATGTCGGGTGAGGGGACATCACTCAGGGCAGTACACAGCTAGTGGGCATAGTCCTGCCCAGTGCCACCAGACCTGAACACAGCCCCCCTCCCAGCACAACCCCTGCTCTGGGATCCCTATCCTCTCCGCAGGGACCCCACCTGCTCCTCAGGACCCTCATCACTCCAGGGACTCCCATGGGGACCTTTGCACCTCCCTGGGACCCTCATCTGCACCCTAGGAACACCACCTTGCACCCCAGTATCCCCCAAGGATCCAAGCCACCTCCTCAGGATTCTCCCCTCTACCACAACACCCCCATCCTCTCCCCAGGATCCCAACCTCCTCCCCAGGCACCCAACTCCCTTCCCCAGGCACCCTGACTCCCTTCCCCAAGGACTCTCCAGGGCCAGGACCACCTGATGGTGCCCCCGTCACCCCTAAGTACCCCTGTCCAGCACCCTGTGGCTGCCCACACTTCCAGCACAGGATCAGGCCCCCCCAGTATGGGGCTGAAGGAAGGAGGTGGGTTTTGACTAATTTGCAGCGTTATAAATACTATCCCCGAGAGGGGAATCGTGAGCACCGTGGCTAAAAATAGCCTGTCTCACGCCAGCGGCTGCCAGGAGTGGGAGCAGCCCATGTCCACACCATGACATGTCATAACTGGAAGTGGGGACACGGGTACAGCAGCGCTGGGGGGCACCTGGGGCTGTGTGTGGGCACCCTCAGGGATGGGCTGAGCAGCAGCCCCTGGGCATCCTCAGAAAGCCCCCAGTCCACAGCCCAGGCACTCATTGGTACCGGGAGGTGAGTGCCCACTGGGAGATGGGTGCACCCCAGGAGAAGGGTGTGGCCCCTGGAGAAGGGTGCACCTCCCAGAAGATGGGTGCATACTGGGAGATAGCCCCCACAGATGGGTGCAGCCCCTGAAGATGGATGCACCCCTGGGAGATGGGAAACATCCCTGGGAGATGGGTGCACCCCTGCGAGATGGAGGCACTCCAGGACTTGGGTGCATCCTTGGGAAACCGGTGCAGCCCCTGAGGATGAAGGTACCCCTTGGAGATGGGTGCAGCCAACTGCGGGGTGTCAAAGACCCAGAAAGGATGTTACCCAGGGATTCTGGAAGGAGGGATGGGGCCACTCCACTGCTTGCCCATGTCCCCCACTGTGCTACTCCTCAGAAGTGCCAGGAACCCCCTCCCCACCCAGTGCCCCTCACCAGGGCCACAGCCTCACCTGGACAGATGGACACGCTTCTCAGTGAACTGGCCAGGGCCGTGGACAGGGTCCTCGTGGGGCTCGTTCTTCACCACCTCCACGCCCTCGCCCTTCTCGCTCTCCTGGTGACTGTGCTTGCTGATGGTGTAGAGCTGCCCCACGCGGTACTGCAACCACAGCACCATCAGCCCCTGCCCCAGCACCCTCCCGGCTGGGCTCCTTTTTTCTGGGCTAATAGATTTCCAGCTGCACTGCCGAGAAGGGAAACTGAGGTACAGAGCAAAGGGGTGATGAACCCTGAGCCAAGCAGCAGGCAGGGATCTCCCAGGGCATCCTGTTTCAAGATAGTGCCCTCCCTGCTCTTCCCCCGTGCTTTGCAGAATGCCTGGAGGAGGCTTTCTGCCCAGCAAGCAACCCGGGAGACAGGGAAAACTAAATATATGGATATAAAATGGATATGGATATGGATATATATGTGTGTATGTGTATTTGATGACGCAGTGGCGCAGGGAGTGTTTTATTGTTTTGCCAAAGATCTGATCCATCACCCTAACTGCCAGCACAATCTTATCACCCCTCTGCCTAACTGAAAACCTGCTCTGACTGTGACAACAAAACCAACGTCCAGGGAGAGCTGACACTGTCCAGAGCGGGTACTTCCCGGAGAGGGTACTGCCACCACGGCTCCCTGCTCCCCGCAACAGCCCCATTGGCATCAGGCACTCATAAGCGACCTTTGGCAAGGGACGCTGCGGGTGATGGCCAAGGTTTGTCAGCAGGGATCGGGGCTCCCCGCTAAGAGCAAGGATCGAGCCTGTGCTCTCCATCAGAGCAGCCATCCCCAGTACCACGGACACCCGAACCCCCAGTGCCTTTCACCTGCTCGCTCATCCATGGTCCCAGGACTGCACTTCCCCCAGCAGCCACCAGTACTGCTGTTTGGCTCAGTGCCCCAGAATCACGGTGCCCAGGGATGGGATGTCCCCCCTGCCTACGCCCCAAACCACAGCTCAGCATCTGTGCAGAGCATCCCAAGCCCAACGGCCGTGGACAAAGCACACCTCACGGCTTGGCTAAGGTGACCAAGAGTGGACAGCAAAAGAGACCACCATGTCCCTCAGCCCCTCTAAGGGTAGGCAGTCAACACTTTGTCACCCCACAGGTGTGGGTACAGGACCCCCAACCACCAACCCCTTCATCAGTGGGTTCCTGAAGTGAAGCTGTCCCTGCCACCCATGGATGGGCCTTGGGGCTCCCCCCACTTTGGCACCCCTCTTCCCAACCGACACACCCCAGCTCTGGGAGCCTTGCCTCCCCTCCCCGCCCTCAGTGCTCCTCAGTGCCCCTCACTCACCTCCTCGGTGGTGAGTGGCATACAGATGCGGTACTCCTTGACAAGCATGGTGGCACAGGCAGGGCGGGGGTCAGGCCGAGGCAGGGGCACAGCTCATTCTGGGGGGGAGGGAATCCAGGGGGGTGCGGTGAGAGCGGGGGACGGTGCTCAGCAGCCTCCCATGCTCCCAGCCCAACACCCCACGCTCCAGGTGGCCACCCTGTTCCCAGCACCAGTGACTTCATAAGCTGTTGCTATGGCAGTGGTGTGAGGTCACCTGTGCGAGGAGCAGCCTGGGTGTAGCCAGTTGGGGACACCTTGGTACCCCGAAAGCCTCCGTGGGGTTAACCCGTTCCCTGCCAGGCAAATACACACTCCCCTATTCAGCTGTCTTGGGGTATGTCGTCCTCCCCAAAAAATAGGGTACCATCCCTTCACAGTACCACAGCCACACCTGACCACAGTGGACAGCTCAGAGAGAGGTATGCAGGGATGCCAGGAGGGATCGGACCTGCCAATGCCCGTGGGGACCCACCCACCCCTGGGCACACATTCTCTGGCTTGCCCTGGGGGACTGCTCCCGAAAAGCACCCAGGTTGTGTCCCTGGTGAGGGACATCCCTTCCCTAGGCAGGTGCTGAAGCCTCCAGCCTAGGGCTGTCCCCCAGCATCCAGCCCAGGGCTGCTCCCCGGCACCCATCTCAGACAGCACCCACTCCGGAGCCGCCGACCAGCACCCAGCCCGACCAGCACCCATCCAAGGGCTGCCCTTCAGCACCCATCCTCTCCAGCACCCACCCCTCCTGGCCGTGACCCTTAGACCCCCAAGCAGTCACCCTGAATTGGGGATCAAGCCTTAGTGGGGGCAGGTGGGGGCCCACGGAGGGTCTTGTTTTGGGGGTGCAGCTTGTCCAGCTGGGACACAGGGACATCCCTGGGGGCAGTGGGGTCTGAGGGTCATAAAGGCACCTTGTTGACAGGGTAGAGGGCTGGGTGCCAGAGCTGCGGGAAAACCTAAGCCCCCCCAGCGGGTTCCTCACTCAGTCCCGGGCCCCCGCGGCATGCGGCAGGGTGCGGTGAGGGAACGGACACCCTGGGGACACCCACCGGGTGCCCTGCCCCATCCCGGCACCGGGGAAACTCGGACTGGCCCCAGGGGCTACCCCGTGGGGAAGGACATCCCGCCCCAGGAAGAGAGTGAACTGCCCGGGGGTTCCAGCCGGGACAAGAGGGCGATGTTCGGGGCACCGCGGGGCCGGGACCAGCAGCACTGGCACCTCTTCCCNCGCACTCACCGGGCCCGCGGCGGTGCCCGCTCCCCGCCGCCACCGTGCCCCGGCCGCCCCGGGCCGTGCGCAGGAGCGTGCCGCCTCCCGCACCGCCTCCCGCTCCGCGGCACACCGACCCCTAGGGGGAGGAATGCACCGGCACCGGCAACGTAACGGAACCGGTAACGTAAGGGCACCGGCACAGGCAACGTTACTGGACCGGCACCGCACCGCACCGAAACCGGCACCGGGACCCCACTGGGAGCGGCATTGCACCTTACCGGCACCCCATGGCAGTGGCACCGGCATCATCAACGTAACAGGACCGGCACTGCACAAGCGTTGCACCACAGCGGAACCGGCACCTGGACTCCGCTGAGTATGGCATTGCACCGCACTGACACCTCACCAGCACCGGCAGCGGGCTGGGCTCCGGACCTTCACTGGAAGCGGTATTGCACCTTACCGGCACCCCACGCACTGGCACCGACACTGCACCACAGCGTCACCGACGCCAGGACTCCTATGGGTCAGGCATTGCACCGCATCAGCACTGGCACTGCAGCAGGACGGACACCGGATCGGAGCTGCACCAGCATTGCGCTGGAACCGGCACCGCCACTGTACCGGTATTGCACATGCACTGGGACTGGCACGGAGACGGGCACTTGCACCACATCTGCACCCGCACGGTACCAGCATTGCACATGCACCGGGGCCAGGACTAGCACTGCGCCGGCACCCTACACTGGCCCTTGGGCTCCCCAGCATGGCACAGACCAGCTCGGGGCTGTTTCCGGGGACCCCCCAGCACTCACTGTGTGTCCCCGCTGGGAGGTGCCCTGGGGTGTCCCACAGGTGCAGAGCCCCGAGGGGACCCCCAGGCTGGTACAGGGACCCCCCCTCCCGAGTCCTCCCTACACTGATTCCTCCACCCAATTCACCTGCCCCCCGCTGCCAGGCCTGCACCCCAACCTCACCACACCCTGTGTGCCGCTACCGCCCTCGTGCCATCCAGAGCTCAACACGTTACCGGCAAGAAGCTCTGTCAGCGTGCGTCCCCTGTCCCTTTCCTGCGAGAATTTCAATCAACCTCGGCACTAAAAATAGCCATGCTCGGGCACTGGGCAGGGCTGCGTCCAGGTGCTGCGGTTTTCCCATCATCTGCTCCCAAAATTCTGCCTCGGAGGCTGCAAGCAGCTCCCACGGCACTGCCAGGAGGGCAAAGGCCAAGCTGTGCCATGTGGTGTGAGCATGACACTGTGGCATGCTCCAGCCTTGCTGCCCAGGGTGCAAGGGAGCAGCCCAGGTTCCAGGGTGCTGCAGCCATGGTGTGATGGGCACCGTGGGGATATGGACTGCGTGAAAGGGACACCCACGAGGCTATGCAGCAGCTCATGGTGTTGCTATTATTGGTGATGCTGGGACATGACTCTACAGTAGCCCTGGCACAAGGCATGGAAATTCAACTCACCTGGGTGCTGTGTGGTGTTCAAGGCTGAGTCACAAAATCACCAAATCCCGGCACGGTGGGGGTTGGAATGAACCTCTGGAAGTAATCCAGTCTAACCTCCTCTGCTAAAGCAGGGTCACATAGAGCAGGTTCCCAGGAATCGCATCCAGGTGGATTTGGAATCTCTCCACACAAGGAGACTCCACAACCTCTCTGAGCAGCCTGGATCAAGGCTCTGGCACCCTCACAGCAAAGAAGTTTCTCCTCAGGTTCACATGGAACCTCCTGTTTGCACCCATTGCCCCTTGTCCTGTCACTGGGCACCACTGAAAAGAGTCTGGCCTCATCCTCTTGACCCCACCCTTTAGACATTGGAGAGCTTTGAGCTGATCCCCTCTGGGTCTGCTCTTCTCCAGGCTAAGCAGCCCTAGGGCTCTCAGCCTTTCCTCCTCACAGAGATGCTACAGTCCCCTTAGTATCTTCATGGTTTCTCTGTATATAGACTCTCTCCAGTAGTTCCTTGTCTCTCTTGAACTGGGGAGTCCAGAACTGGACTCAGGACTCCAGATGTGACCTCACTAGGGCTGTTCAACCTGCTGGGCCACACTCTTCTGAATGCACCTCAGTAGACCATTTGCCTTCTTGGCCATGAGGGCAGACTGCTGGCTCGTAGTGAACTTGTTGTCCACCAGCACTCCCTGATCCTTCTCTGTGGAACCATTCTCCAGCAGGTCAAACCCCAGCCTGTATTGGTCAGAGCTCTTTTGCCACCTTCCCCTCTTGCAGCCAGTTTCTGCCATTTTGTGGTGGTCAGGACCCCTCTCTGTGTCCCCCAGCAAGCCCTGAGACAGCAGTGATGGCCCAATCAGCGGAGGGAGCAGTGCAGGTGGGTATGGTGGCCCCAAAACCCTCCAGGGTGCCCCATGGGGCACTCATCCCACATCCGGGAGAGCTGTGCCAGGAGCTCTGCCTGCCAGGCACACCTTCCCCTGCCTGCCCTCGCCCCAGTCTGCCTGCATATCTGCTGCCTTCTTCCTTGTATACCAAACCCGGTGCCACTGCCCTCCCAATGCTATGTCTTGGCACCCCCAGCTCTGGTTGGTACCAGGTGACAGCAGCCCCCTTCCACCTTGTGTCCTCCCAGGCAGGATACTCTCTGACTGCCATTGAACACAGGGCTCCTGCCAGTTGGATCAAAATCAGCAGTGCTCCCACTGGGGTGACAAGGACCTGGTGGTGCTGCTGACGAGGATGTGGCAGGCTCTCAGCCCTCCCCAGCAGCCACATTCCTCCAGAACACGTTCTGCAGGGTCCTGTGTTGGTGCCAAGGCAAAGGCATCCAGGTTGGTATTTTCCTGGTCATGCCCTGCTTCACTCCAGTGTGAGAACAAGGAGGAGAAAAGAGGATTTGCTGAAGCCCAGTGCTCCCTCCATGCTGCTGCTGGTGTTCCCCCCCTCCCAGTGCTGCCAGTGCTCCACAGTTTCCTACCTCCAAGCTCCCCATGCCACTGGGGAGAATCCTACAGGAAGCTGAGAAAGGGAAGAAAGAGAAGGCAGAAGCAAGTGAAAAATGACCCAGTTTAATCCCAAATTCCCCCTGGCTCCAGGATTTTGGAAGTACCCTGGTCCCCCCTGCCTGGCTCCCCAGTTCTCCTGGCCAGGCACCAAGCTAGGTGCACCCCCAGGAGCACCCCACGGCTTTCTTCTCCGGCACGAGGAGAAGGAGCTTTCCGAGGTGTCCAACCTCTTCCTCAGCTCCACCAGTACCCCGCACCAGCACCCAGCCATGTCCCACCACCCCTCATCCCACCAGGGCCACCCGGAGCCCTTAGGGAGGTGTCCTGATGAAGACCATCCTGGTGGAGTAGACCAGATCCACCAAGTAGGCGATGAGGTTGAAGATGGTGAGGAAGGTGACCCCCAGGTGCTTGTTCCACGAGCAGTTCCTGCCACAGGGATCGGGGCGTCTCATGCCCTGGAAGCTGTAGAGGGGCCAGAGGATGGTGGCAGTGATGTACATCACCAGGGCCAGGGCATTGTAGCCCACCAGCATCTTCTCCAGTGGGCAAGGTATGTAGGAGAGGCACCGACCAATGGTGAAAATGATGATGAGGAGGGTGATGATAAAGCAGATGGAGTAGACAGCTACGCACCACTGCAGGCCAGGTTTTGAACTGTACTTATCCAGCAAGGAGAAGATAAGACAAGCCACATAAGCTTCGAAGACCTTGAGGAGTCCAGGCACGGTGGAGAGGAAGCTGCTGATGTCCCCTGGCTTGGCACGGGTGAGCCCCACCTCAAGGGCGTAGGCAAGGAAGCAGAGGCAGGAGACAGTGGTGGCCACGGCCTGCCGGGCACACTTGCTGCCACTGCAGGGGCTGT
Organism: Galbula dea; assembly: GCA_013399015.1. NCBI lineage: Eukaryota > Metazoa > Chordata > Aves > Piciformes > Galbulidae > Galbula > Galbula dea. Next base: position 92,778 of record VWZX01003966.1, read on the forward strand.
TGATGAAGGTGGAGGGAAAGACCACTGAGGTGGTGAAGACCATCAATGCTGCCAGCATGGAGAAAGCCGAGGTGAAGTCATCCCAGGATAGTGGCAGCATGGGGTAGAGCTCCAGCAGCTCCAGCAGTAGCACCAGCAGCGTCACGGCGAAGCAGAAGCACCAGGTAAACATGCACCATGTCCCATAGGGACCCTCGAAGTCCCCGGTGGAGGCCACCAAGCTGAAGGCGACGCAGGACAGCACAACAGCAAAGAGCCGGGCGATGCCCACCCAGGAGGTCACAGAGCGGAGGTTCACTGTCGCCATGGTCCCAGCCAGCTCTCCCCCCCACACCACGAGCTGCCAACTGAGTGCTACTAGCAGCTGCTCTTATCTTGGGTGCTGCAATGAAGGGGTGGGGCACAAAGCATGGAGCTGCCAGCCCTCCCCCCGCCCCCCACGAGCCACCTGTGCTGAGGACCCTCGGCTCTGCTGCCACTGCCACCACTTCCACCACCACCACCATGCAGGTCTCCCTGGGGCAGCTGCTGGGGGCTGGCAGTGGCAGCGTCACAGGCAGGTGGATCATTAACGTGGGGCTGGGCGAAGGGTGCTGGTTCTGGCAGGGACGCTGAACCTGGCAGGAGGGTGAAGGGGGGGGCTGGGAGCTGCCATGAGCCACCATCCTGGCACCGTGCCCCAGCCCTGCCCACGGAGGGTGGCACAAAGAGGCCTTTCAGGCACACCTGAAGCATCAGGAGGGCTACCCCAACACCCCCATCCCCACACTGTGATGGGACTGGCAGCCAGCAGGGCAGCACCCATAGGTCCACCCGAGGGGCTTGGGAGGGGGGCTGAACCATGCCAGTGCCCCTGACAGGGGGTGCCACAGCAGGGACCGGATGGATGTAGCCACCCCCCCAAACACACCCTCAAGGGTGGCACCTCCGGCACCTCCACACCCCTTCTGGCACCTCCACCACTGATAAGCGGCTCAAAGTCCAGCTGTGCCAGCTGCCGTCACGGGGCAGGGCAGGTGGGGTGACCACAGAGAGGGGTCTCACACCTTGCCTGCTCAGACCACCTGTGGCACCACCAGCACCCCGCTGGCAGCACCACCACTGGCACCAGGCACTCCGGCAGCACCATTGCGGGGGGCGATCTATCCACATGTCCCCAGCAGCCAGAACAGCTCGGAGGATGGGGGCACATCAGAAAAGGGGAGTCCAGCAGGAAGATGATGATGGCAAGGGCCAAAGGCTCCAGGTTGACCTTTAATGCAGGGTCCAGAGGAGACTGCATCCACAGCAGAGCTTGGGGATGTGGGACTGGGGGATTCAACCCATGGCAGCCTGGCACTCTTGGGGGGGCTCCTCACCCCAAACCGACGTGGGGTCCTCACCTCAAGGAGGGTCCAGGTATAGCCATGGGGGTCTGGAGTTGGCTCCGGGGAGGGGACACCGTGGCTCAGAGATCATGGCCACCCTCACCCTTACCAGGCAGCCCATTGAGGGGGTTCAGCACCGGCCGGTTGCTCTCATTCAGCCGCCGCACACGGTAGCTCTCATAATGGACGTTGTGGGTGATGTCCTTCAGGTCCTGCAGGTGGGACCTGCCCACAGTGACAGGTATGAAGTCACCGTTACCCCCAACCCAACCCTGCTGTCCTCATCATGGGGTGCCGCTACCCCTTGCCCTGTCCACCACTCACCGGATCAGCAGGTCCCGCAGGAGGGGAAACTCACAGTGTGCTGGGTTCTCCACTGCAAAGTAAGGCAGAGCAGGCAGTGGGTTGGGCAGAAGGACAAGGAAATGTCCAGGAAGCACAGACAGCCTGGCAGCCTCCAGGTACCACTGGAACACTGGCACAGATCCACAACACCACCCACAACCCCCCCCCAGCACCCACCCAAGCAGGGATGCATCCATGAATGCTGCCTCCTTATACCTGGGGAGGTTTGGGGGCTTAAGGGACTCCACTCACCTTCAATGATGCCCCACTTGGTCTTGCGGCCCAGCACCCTCTTGCCATTCACCTGGTGCTCCTGGTCTGCCCCCACGATGGCAAAGGGGATCTTCTCCTGCAGGCACAGAGGAGCACACTCACCCTAGGGAGTTTCCAGGACCCCCGAGGGCACCTCTCCCCCAGTGTGGTCCCCAGTGGCTGGAATCCCCAAACCCAGCATCCCAGCACTCACCCGGATCCTGTTGTTCAGTGCCCTGTCATCTGGGTCTTGGTCGAAGTCCTCCTGAGGGAACACGCTGATGGCATGGGTCTTCAGGTCCTCCTGGATCTGTGGGATACAGGGCTTGAGTCAGTGCTGGGGTGGGACATGGGACACCCCAGGAGCCCCTTGAAGACCTGCCCTCACCCGTTGCTTGAACTCTGCACGTTCTTCCAGGGTCAGCGTGTCAGCTTTGGCAATCACTGGCACCACGTTGACAATCTTACTGAGCCGCCGCATGAATTCCAGGTCCAGTGGGCGCAGCCTGCCAGGGAACACCATCACCCAGGGTGACCCCACCACCATCACTTCAGGGTGACCCACACCACCACCCCAATGTGACACACCCCAACTTCACCTCAGGGTGACCCACACCACCACTACTGCAGAATGACACGACCACCAGCACCTTGGGGGTGGCCCACACCACCATCACCCCAGATATCTGACCCCACCACCACACCCCAGGGTGACCTGCACCACCAAGTAAGGAGCATCCATGGGTGGAGTGAGTGGTACTTACCAGTGACCTGTTGGAGGTACGAAGTAGACACATCCATGCACCCGGGTGTCCGGGATCTTCCTTTTGCGGGTGATGAGGATCTCCTCACGGAGGTATCTCTCATACTGCTCATTGATGTATTTGATGATGGGGTCCCAGCTGAGGATGAGGAGTTGGGACATGGCATCTGAGTCCAAACCCCACCCCAAATTGCCACCCACCAAGCTGGGATGCTGCAGTCCATTGTGTCCTACCAGTTCTCATTGTTGATCTGGTCCCCGAACCCTGGTGTGTCCGTCACCGTCAGCTTCATTTTCACACCCTTCTCCTCAATGACTGTGGGGCAGAGATATGGGTCAGCAGGGACCAAGCATTAGGAAGAAGCAGAAGACCAAGCCTCCATGGCCTCAAAACCCCTCCAGTTCCCTGCTTCTCTCCAGGGTTGGTGGGACTTGACTCTGTGGCGGTGACCTTACCATGGGTGATGGACTGTAGCTGCACCGTCTTGGGGATGCGTTCCTCCTGGCCAGGCTGCGAGGCTTTGCGGCTCACCTTGGACTTGAAGAGGGTGTTCACCATCGTTGACTTCCCTAGCCCGCTCTGCCCTGCAGGGACACCAACAGCTCTTGTTTGTCCCCCTCAATAAATTAATACCCCCAGGGTGATAACACCTTGGTACCCATTTGGGAGCATCCTGGAAATTAGAATATCTCTAGTTTATTCCCCCAATAAATTTATACCTCTTAGTATCTATTTGGGAGCAAACCAGATGTTGGAACATCTCTGGTTTATACTCCCATTAAATTTATACCCCTTGGTTCCCACTTGGGAGCATCCCAGAGGTTGGGATATCTCTGGTTTATCTCCCCAGTAAATTTATTCCCCAAGGCGATAACCCTTTGGTACCCATTTGGGAGCATCTTGGTGCTTGCTCACCCATCAGCATCACTAAGTTATAGGGTATGGGATATTGCTCCTCCTCAACTTACTCCTCCTTAAATCCCTTAAAGCCCTTTAGCACCACAATTTCCCCTGGTGTGGTGGCATCGGAGCCAGGATTCCCACCCCAAACAGGACCAAACCCCGTGCCTGGTGCTCACCCACAACCATGATGTTGAACTCAAAGCCTGTCTTCATGGTTTTGATTTTCATCTGGTCGAGCACAGCTTCAATCCCCACATAACCGAAGAGCTGGCAACCCCCTGGGCTGGATGCCGTGGTGAGTGGCATCTCCTCCTCCTCCTCCTCCGGCATGGCCGGAGGCTCCATGCTGTGCTCCTCGGGTTCCAGGCTGCTCCCTGCACGGGTGGGTGAAGGTGGGTGAGCCCGGACCCCTTCCACAGTGCCCATCCCTTCCCCAGCACTGTTGCCCCAGCAGCAGCCACCCTGGCGGGCACACAGCCCTGACACATTCCTGGCAGCTGGTGAGGCTCAGCACAGCAACCAGGCACGCAGTCCCCCTGGCACCCCACGGGCAGAGGGGGATGAGGTGGTGCTGTATTGGTGGCAGTGCCACCAGGCAGCTCTGCCTGTCCCCTGTGACACCAGCAATTGCACCAGACACCACAGCCACAACTGGCACCCTTTGTCCAACTGTCACCCTCACCGAGGTCATCTCCTGCGGCTTTTGGGGGAGGGCTCTGGATGCGCCACCCCACATCACACCCAGGCACCAGCTCCTGCCAGGGTGAGGGGCACCCACCTGCAGCTCAGTGGGTACTGGGCAGGGGTAGCACAGGCACTGGTGTAACCCCCAGTCCCAGGGACGTGCAGGGTTTGCCCACTGGACCATATCCACAGTGTGCCCGAACCCAGGGGCCACCAGAACCCCACGCCCGCCCTAGCCCTTTGTGTGGCAGCTCAGGGGGCCCCCGAGCTCTTTCTTCCCCCTCCTCCTCCTGCCCAGCACCGCCATTGTTCAGGTCCTACCTCAGTGCCTCGGTGCTCTCGTTCAGCAACCCGCTATGGCCGGGGGTGCTCCTCTGAGCCCCATCAGTACCCCTATCCCCATCAGCATCACAGCCCGGCCACCTCTCCTCTGCCAGTCCCGCGCTGGCACCAAACCCAGCTCCGGAGAGGCTGCCGCTCCCACACATGACCAGCATGGCAATTGCCCTCCCCTTCCTCAGCCCCCTCCCCACCACGGCCAAGCCCCTGCGCCGAGTTTGCCGGTTGCCTGGTGGGGTGGGGAAGGTGTCCACCTGGCTGTGCCCCCTCCCAGCTCTGTCACTACTTGGCTCCAGCCAGGTCAGCACAGATGGAAACCCCAGCACAGGGCTGCCACCCCCCGATGGCCCCATCACCCTCACAGGTGGCTGCAGCGGCTCTGAAGGGGAATGGGAGTGCATGGCCGCTGCTGCCATCCCCACTGGCACCCACCAGCTCCCTGGTACCAGGGACCACACTGCACCGTGCCCCCTGAGCAGCACCCGTGCCCAGGCGTGGCACAGGCACAGAAAGGTGAGGTGAGGGGTGGTGGCCCCGCCACCTGCCCCACTGTCGCAGTGCCCCACAGCGCCTGCGTCCCCCCCACGCTGCAGCCTCCCTGTCTGCCACATATGTGCCAGTCGGTTCTTGGCGTTGGCGAGGCTCGAGCAGCAGCTTGCTGATGGCTGAGGCTGCTGAGCCACCCTGCCAAGGCCACGTGCCATGCAGCATGGGGACAAGGGACATGTGGACAGTGTCCGGCCGGAGCCAGCCCTGGGGCACCAGGAGATGATGAAGCCAAGCATGCCCATTGCCATGGCAACAGCAACCTGGAATTGGGGAGGGGGCACCCAGCACCCTGTGTCCCCTGGTGGGTGCAGAACCACTGTCTTGGGGTGCCCAGGAAGGCGGCAAGGCTGAGGACAACAGTGCCATGTGTTTCAGCTCCCCCAATGCCCCTGAAGGTCAGGGTGTTCCTCAGAAGTGGAGAAACACCCTGGGACTTCCTGGTGACTGTGGTGACACCCAGCCAGGAGAGGACAGGGGGGCAAGGGCAGGCAGGGAGGTGGGACCCCTTGCATGCCAACCTGGGCATATCACTGCTACCAGGGGCCATCTACCCCCCTGCACCTCCAAACTGGCCTCCAACAGCTCTGGTGGTTGCCAGGATGGATCCAGAGCCGGGAGATGCAGCCACTGCCACCCAGGCTACCTGGCCACCACAGGCAGGGTGCAGGCAGGGTGTGACGCTTGCACCCCCCCAGCTCCCTGGGGTGCAGCACCCATGCTGAGGATCAGCTGTCACCCCAGCACCTCCTGCCATGCCATGTCATGCTATGCTGGTGTCGGCACCGAGCAGACACAAACAGCCAGATGGGTGCCAGGCAGAGCCATGGGGCACATGCCAGTGCTGGGTGCTGCACCCACACCCACTGGGCTAGACCCCCTCATGTCCCTGCCCTTGTTGCCAAAAAGGCCTGTGGGCAATGGCCAGCAGCTGAGTGGCCACGTGGAAGCCCTTCGGCATCACTACACACCTCTGGGGCTAATGGCTCCTGCAGCCAGACCTGTTCGAGGACTCATTAAAGATGCTCTTTTTTTCCAGGCAAGGACGAGTAATCCCGGGTCCATGGTCTCCTCCATGGATTTAATTACTGGTGCAGGGCTAATTGGCCGGTTCCCTGGGGAAGTCTGTAATAAGGCTCTGGGGGTGGAGGGTACTGAGAGAGGAGCTCCCAGCTTGCCCACTCACCACAGTTCCCAAGATGAGCATCAGATGGGGAGAGAATGTCTCTGGATCAGGTGGGCATGATAGAGCTGACTCCTACCAAGGGATGGAGGATTTGGGGGTTGCAGAGAGGCACCCATAGTGCCAGCAAGGACCTCATCGCAGCTTCACTTGCACAGCTGAGCATGACCCAAAAATAAGAGCGCCTCTCCCAGCACCAAACACGACCCAAGGGAGACAGTGGTGACGATCCCCATCTATGGCTGGAGCCATCCTACCCAGCTGGCTTTGGCATGGCTGGGAGCCATGGCACAGGGCTGGGGTATTCCAAGTGCTGGTGCTGAGCAGAAGCAGAAGTGAGCTGGAGGTTGAAACCTTGGGCCTGCCCGCAGGGGATCAGGGCTGAGGGGCTCACCCTGCCCTCGCAGCAGCATCCCCCGGCCCACCCGCTGCCACCCTACCCACTGCCTCCCCAGCCATCCCTACCTGGGTGAGCCGGCCGGAGCCAGGGCTGCTGCCGCCGAGAGCTGGTCACCGAGGCCAAATGGCTCCTGGGGTGCTAGGGCGGGGAGGGTGGCTGCAGCCCACGGCTCCTCCTCCGCTCCTCCTCCTCCTTGCCCGGGGCCCTGCGTGGGCGACCCAGGCGTGGAAGTGAAACACAGTGTGGAAGTGAAACGCAGAGGTCGCTGGCTCACTTGGTGTATCCTCCCATGGTGCACAGGACTGAGCGTGCCACGGCACCCCACAGCCACTCATGAGTGCCACTGGCTGGGGGCCATGGTGGCCTCCTGGGAGAGGAAATGGCACATCCCCACCTCTTCCTGGCAAAGCAACTGCAGTGCCCAAGGAGTGCCTGCCAGCCCTGTGCCATCTGCAGAGCAGCCGGTGCCCACCCCCTGCCTGCTGGCTCATGCCCTGCTCTGGGCATGCCACGCTTAGCCGCTCTGCCATAACCCCATTTTAGTCCCAAGCACTTTTCCTTCCGTCCCCATCACCCCAGTTTTGCCCCAAGCACTGTCCACCCATGTCCCCACCATCTCAGGTTGGCCCAAAACACCATCCTCCCATGACCCCATCACCTCAACTCTGCCTGGAGCACACTGTCCCCATATCCCAATCACGCTGGCTCTCCACTAAGCATCATTCTCTGGTGACCCCATCAACTGGGCTCCACCCTGAGCATCATGCCCCCATACCCCCATCATCCTGGCTCAGCCCTGAGCATCATCTCCCTGTGTCTCCATCACCCAGCTCATCCCCAAACATCCTCCTCCTGTGATCCCATCACTTGGGCTCTGCCCTAAGCAACCTGTCCCCTGGCTCTACCCTAAGCACCATCGCCTCATCTCCCCATCTCAGCTCCAAGTACCATCCCCGCGTCCCCACCACTGCAGCTCCACCCCAAGCACTGTCCTCCCGTGTCCCCATCACCTTGGCTCAGCCCTGAGCACTGTTCCCTTACATCCCCATCACCATGGCACTGCCCCAAGCACTGTCCCCATCACCCTGGCTCATCCCCTCCACCCTGGCTGGGTGCCATGGGGTCAGCAGGGCAGCCAGCCTGGCTGGGCAGCACGGCCACGGGCATTGCTGGGGAGTGATTCACCCCAGATGTATGGATGCCTTCGCTGGCGTCAGTACTTAGAGCCAGGCGACGGCGGCTCTCAGGACACCCCAGCGAGACAGCAATGAGCCCCAAGCACCAAAACAGGGAGCACTGGCGGCAGCCATCTTCTGGCCACACCAGTGCCCTCCAGCCTCCGCTGGGAAGGAGGACACTGGTGGTCCCCCCCCTGTGCTTGGGGACAGGTACTGGCTCTGTGGTGCCCATGCCGGCATGGTGGGAGCCAAACGCACGGGTGTGCGGGGGAGCCCCACATCCTTCCCCCCGGCATGAGGCATGCACCAAGCATGCCTTGGCTCCTCGCCATCTCTTCTGCCCCCATGGGAAGGGAGGAACAGGATTCATCCCCGTGCCAAAGCAAGGAGGGATAAGAGGGGAAGAAAGTGCTGGACGTGGGACAAGATTGTGGTGATAGCCGGCACGCGCGGGGCCCCAGCGCTTGGCGCTGCCGCTGATGGGGCACATGTGTCCCGACCTGTCTCCCCACACCAGGGAAAACAATTAATGCCGGGGCGGTGTGGGAAGCTTGCCAGGCACCCCGGGAAGCTCGCCAGGCACCCCAGGGCTGGGTGGGCCAGGAGTGCTGCCAGCACTGCGCTTGGCTCTGTGCTGTGCAGCTCTCCCCATCACGTGCCACGCCATGAAGGGTGGCATCCAATGTGCCCCATGGCTCCCCAGCCCCACTGGGGAACAGCCAGGTCATACTAGCCCCACCACCACTGTCACCCTGCTCTCCCCGACATTGGCTGCGGGGCTCACTGTGGGGGTTTGCAACATCATGCCCAACAAGGGGGTCCCAGAGGGGAGAGGGGACAGCAGTGAGTCCTACCGTGCTCTGGTGTCACTGCAGCCCAGCTGCCGTCTGCAGCCTCGCTGGGAGCCGCTGCTGCCGTGCAGGGTCCTCGTGGTCCCACCAGCCTGGCACTGGTGGTGTTCGCCCTGGCTGTGCCAGGCACTGCTGGGGTTCCCAGGGCTGGCACTAGCACCATCCCCCCGAGGAAGGCAGGCTGGGAGCTCACTTGCACTGTCTGTGGCTGGGACACCAGCTTGAAGGGTGCAGCTTGGGGGGCTGGCAGCAGCCACTCAGCCCTCCCTGGGGAAGCGGGGGTGGGGGCTAGAGTTGCCTGCCCCTGGCCCTGGGGAAGCATGGGGTGCTGGTGAGCCGGGCTAGGGCTAGCACTGAGGCTGACCCTCAGCTGTGGCTGGGGCAGCACTTGCGGGGCTGTGTCCCACCCCCCTGGCACTTCAGGGTGTCTGGGCAGCCCCAGGGCTGCCTCGGTGCTGCCGCATGGGGAGGAGGAGGAAGGCTGGTGGGTGTGAGGCGGAGTCACAGGGCTCTGGGTGCCCCACAGCAGGGGGTCTGGTGGAGGGTTCCCCATCCCTGGCTCCTCGGCGATGTGCAGGTCCAGTGAGGAGAGCGAGCCATGGCTAATGGTGGCCCTGCAGAGGGGATGCTCTGGCTCACCTGGGAAGACACTACCATGGGACAGGACCTTCTTCAGTCCAGGACTGGTGCTTGGGGTGGTGCCTGGTGGCTGGGGGGGGCCGGTAGGTGCGGGGCTCTCCAGGCTGGAGGATGAGCTGCGGAGGCTCTCGCCATCACTGCCAGGCCCTGCAGTGAAGCCATGGCGGGACTGGAAGGAAGGGATGTGGGCCATGCTGGCGCTGTTGGCTTGGCCAGTGGAGAGGCTGGTGCTGAGCTGGCTGCGGAGCACAGGGCTAGGAGCCGGGCTGGGGTTGGTGGTAGTGACTGAGCAGGGTAGGTGGCCAGGGTGCAGTGGCTGGTGGTTCCCACTGGTAACCAAGGGCAGTGGGGACACTGGTGGGGAGCCAGGCACCTCATTCCCATCTTCAGCCTCAAATGACTTCTTCAGTGCTGGGGACAGAGAGAGAGAGAGATGGTGGCATAAAAGTGGCACCCAACGACACCATGGCTGGGCTCCTGGCATGCTCTGCCCCTCCCAGCCAACCCCCTTGGCTAGCCCCAAACGTGGACCCTTAGCTGTGCGGTGTCATGCTAGCACCCAGAAGTGCCCCAGCTGCAGGTGGGTGCCAAAGGGCCATTTGTGAGGCCATCCCGTGTGGGAAACCAGCTCGGCACCAATGGCCTCCTGGCCCTGCCCCATTGTTCCCCGGGGGTTTTATCATCGTTCCCTGAGGTTTATCTGTGCCCGGCTGGTGCCGCGTCTTCCTGCGCAGCACACTGCCCGCTTTATTCCCCCTGTAAGGCATCCGACCCTGTGTAACCAGATCCCCTGCCCGACCTTCTCCCCCTGCATCCATCCATGCTGGGAAGGGTTCCTGCCCCCTTACGTGGCATTAACCCTGAAGCCTACTGATGGCGAGGCAGACCAGCACTATTGCTACGTGCAGCAGTAACATTACAAGCCTTGCAGGAGGCTGCAGCTATGAGCCAGGCAGCTTCACACCAGTGATGGGCTACTGGTGCTGCCAAGATGCCCCCCACACAGACCCCCCCCACCAATCCCGTGGGCATCCCAAACACCTGGCTCCAGTGCAAAGCCTCTTGCCCTGCAGCTACCATCTCCCTCCCTCCTGCTGTGGCATGATGCCCCCCTAGGAGCCACACTCCTGCCAGCTCTGCCGAAGCAGCACAGTTTGGTGCCGGCAGCAGGTTCCCCAGAAGATCACGTGGGGCCCATGCCCCCACCCCGTCCCAGGCATCCTTCCTCACCCCACTGCCAAGCCGCGGGTGGCAGCCTCCGGCAAGGATGAGGGGGGCGGGAGGTGGGGGGCTGCCCACGCCGCATGTCCCTTCATCCCCCCCCGAGCCGGCACATGCACCAGCCTGCCCTGGTGCAGCACCCGCCTGCACGAAGCCGCCCTCAGCCTCCTCTTCCTCAGCATCATGGCTGCTGCCCCAGCTTGGCCATGGTACTGGCAGCGCTGGGGGCGGTGAGTGGCAGGTCCCGTCCCCATCCCCTCCCCAGGTCATCTCTGTGCCCGGGGCTGGGCAGGGGTCAGGGGCCAGGGCATGGCTGCGGCTAATAACAGCTCTCCACAGGGCAGGTATTTCTCTGCCCTGCTCCACCGGCCAGGCTGCCGGGGGCCATGGGGCGGGGTAGCATGGGGCCATGGGGATGGGGGTCATGAGGATGGAGAGCCATGGGGACAGCATCCCCCTCCCTGCATCCATCTCAGCCTTTGGCAGCACGGGGGTGTGCCAAAATGCTTCTTTTTACCCCAAATCTGGCCCTGGGGGGGGTGAGCGGGTGGCAGCAGCTTGGGANGCGACCGGAGCCCACCGCGGGCGGGAGAAACCCAACCCTCTGCCAGCTGCCCCCTGCCCTGGGGAGAAGCGCAGCCCCGGACCCCCTTCCGCAGCCCCCGCATCCCCAACGAACGAGCCCGAGTGGCACCCCACGATGCGCATGCCCGGGGGAGGGAGAGCTCAGCCCCTCACGGGGGGAATCCCGCAGCGCAGCCCCCCACGATGCTCAGCTCCTGGGGGGGAGGGGGCCATCCCACACCCCCTCCCAAGACGCTCAGCCCTAGCAGCATCACCCCCTCTGCTCCAACACCCAGCCTCTGAGGGGTAGGGAGGGGAGCGCAGGCCCCCACGGGCATCCCACCTTCCCCGGTACCCAGCCCCGAGTGGGGGTCTCCGCTCCAGGGAGGTGGTCACCCGTCGGGAGGGGTTTCCCACAGCCCCAGGAGGGGTTCAGCCGTGGAGGAAGGTGTTCCTGTAGCCCCGGGGGGCGGGTCACCCATGGAGTGGGTAGGTTCTAAGCCCGCACCTTCGAAGTCGGAGAGGATTCCATCCAGGTGCTCCTTGACGGAGAGCTGAGCCATACCGGGCCGGGTGGGGGGTGTCCCGGCGGCTGCCTCCCTCCCGGGGTTCCCGCATGGGGTGGGAAGGAGGAAGCGGAGCGGAGCCACGGCTCAGCCCACCAAGCCCCGGGACGGGACGGGACGGCGCCGGCTACCCTCGGCGGGGAGGGGAAGAAGGAGGGGAGCGGAGCGGGGGAAGAGGAAGGCAAGGGGGAGGTGCTGCCCGCGCCCCCGCCCCGGCCAGACCCCCACCCACCGCCCACCGCCCTCCCACGGAGTTCGCCGCTCCCTGTCTCCATCCCAGGACACTGGGATGCTGCAGCCCTGCCGAGCCCCCCCCCAACAGGGCACTGAGGAAAGATGGACCCCCACCAGCCCGCGGAACCATGGAGGGGCTGGCAGCGTGGCCTGAGCTGGGGACTCCAGGAGCCCTGCTTTGGGCGAGAGAAGGGATTCGCCTGCTTGCCCACCTCCTACCCCAACATGAGGCTCCCCCTTCCAGAGATGCACCCAGCAGCCGCCTTGGTCCTGCTGGCTCTGGGTGCTGCCTTTGCGGTGGGGCTGGGGAGGGGTCAGGAAGGCTGTGGAGCTCCTCCTGAGGCCGAGGCTTCTCAGGAGGGCTGAGGGTCCTGGCCAGGCTGGGGGGCCCAGGAAGATTGGAGGGGTCCCAGTCAGGCTGGGGGTCCTGGACAGGCTGGGGGGTCCCGGGAAGGGTGCAGGTCCTACTCAGACTGGGAGCAGGATGGGTCCCAGGAAGGCTGGGGTGGTCCTGGGAGAGCCGAAAGCCCAGGGAAGTCAAGGGGTCCTGGTCAGGCTAGGGGCCCAGGCAGGCTAGGGGGTCCTAGCCAGGCTGGAGGGTCCCAGGCAGGCAGCACACCACAGGCCCTGCTCCCCCAGGGAATTCCAGCGTGTAGCAAGAGGAATAAGACACGCTGACGCAGGCAGGGCTGCACCTGTGGGTGCCTCCTGGTTGGGTGTGCGTGTGTGTGTTTGTTGGGGTGTTACAGTCCGTGCCTGGGCTCCTGTCCCACTCCTGAGCTCCTGGAGCATCCCTGGTGGTTCTGCCCATGGTGAATCCCATGGGGTGATGCAGGGGTTGCACTGCAGGTGCTCCCCTTCAGCTCTAGGGGATGCTCAGGGTGGGGGACATAATCCAACCCCCCTCCCATCCCACCTGCCAAGGGTTAACCCCTTCTCCAAACAGGGAGCTCTACTCTTTGCCACCCTCCATGTGCCCATCCCCGAGCAAACACCCACTGGCTGGAGCGCATTCCTGTGCTGGGGGCACAGCCCAGTCGGGTCCTGCTGGATGTGGTTCTGCTGCAGAGCCCTGGGATGTGGTGATGGTGGCCCTGGTTGTGGCCTGGACTTAGTAACACAGAATCATTTAGGTTGGAAGAGACCTTTAAGATCATTGAGTCCAACCATCAACCAGCACTACCAGGCCACCACTAAACCATGGCCCTCAGCACCACATCTCCAAGTTCTTTGGGGGCATTAGGTGCCCACTGGCTCCCTGGGGAAGGGGTTGGAGAGGCTCTCACCACTTGCCCTGTGGCTTTTGGGTGCAGGGATCATGACTGGAGAGCACTGCTGCCCTTGGGGTTATGCCACGTGAGATCTGGATCCAGGGCAAGATGGGGAAGACTGTCCCTGCTTTCCCAGCGCCTTTGTCCTTTCATGGCTCATGCTGGTGCCTCAAAATCCCACCAAGCTGGGTGACAGGTGCTGGAGGGGGGCAGGGAGTCAGGCTGGGTGCCCATCCCCAGCAGAGCACCCCATGTCCTCCCTGGGGCTGCCACCAAGGCCAGGAGCAGTAGGAAGGCACTAGGACCCCATGCAAGGTGGCTGGAACCACCAGCACTGCAACCAGGAGCCAAACCCTTCTTGGTGCCTGCTGGTTTCCTTCATCCCAGAGCATGTGACCATGATGGAGAAGCTGGAGCTCTTCTGTGGTGTTTAGTGGTGCGTTTCAGAAGCAGCTCAGCTTCCCCAAGGAGTTTTGGAGCTACAAAAGCTCCACAAATTTCCAACCCTATTGCAAAGATATTTATTCAAATGCATTCAATTTAACATCTACTAACTCATAGCTGCTCACAGGCTCACTAGCATGGTGCCAAGACATCCCAGCACTGGGGAAGAACAGACTGGAGGGGCTCTGGAGCCATTCTGAAGGACAGGGAAATCTTCAGAGCTTTAGGACTGTTCCAGAGCAGCTTTGAAGAGCCTGGAGAAGTTGCAAGGCACTAAGAGACCTTTCCAGAGGATGGGCAGAAGAGCTCGAGTGCTTCCCAGCAGCTGCAAGTGGCTTAGGATGAGTCTTAGAGCAGCATGGGGCTGCTTCAGGGTGGCTTATGCTTCTTTGGTGTCTGTAGGAGGGGGGGTTTAGGGGATTTCAAAGTGTTTGGAGAAATGTAGAGACTGAGAGGAGTTTTAACACTGTTCAGAAGTACATTAGGAAGGCCCAGGGGGTTTCAGAGGCATTAGAGCACTTGAGGTATTTCACAGCCACACAGAGGAGGTTTCGAGTGCTTCAGAGCTGCTCCAAGATCTTTTCTATGACCCATTTTGAGCTATTTCAAGGAGTTTTAGGAGAGTTTGAAAGGACTTTTAAGAGCTACTTTGAGCTGCTCCAAGAAGTTTTAGCATCTTTGTGCCTTTTAGGGCTGGTTTGAGGAGCCTGAGTGGTATTTGAGCAACTCAAGTGCTTCAGTGCTGCCCCGAGGTCTGTCCTTCCAGAGGTTCAGAGGTGGCTCACAGCAACTTGAAGCGACCCAGCACCACACCAGCACCCCTGGAGCTGTTTACTTACCCAACTTCTGGAGCAGCTTCAAGCTGTTGGAGGTTGAGCTTTGCTGAGGAATTTTTAGAGGATTTTTTTAGAGGTATTTAGAGAAATCTTGGTGCACACTAGAGCAGCTTAGAGTGCAGAGCAGCTCTGAGTGCTACAGAGGTGGTTTAGAGATGCTCAGAGATGTTTTACAGCAACTCAGGGATGTTTCACAGCAGCTTGGTGCTTCTCAAAGCAGCTGCTTAGAGGAGTGTGGAACAGTTTGAAATCATTTGGGGTGTTTGAGAGAGCTCAGAGCGTGTCAGAGGCATTTCCCAGCAGGCAGAGGCACTCTGAGCTCTCTGCAGCAGCTCTGGGTGCTGCAGGGCTGCTCTGAGGGGTTCAGAGCAACAGTCTAAAGACACTCGGGGAGCTGAGAGGGTATTTTGCAAGTTTGAGCCCTTTGGGGTGGCTTACAGGGGCTGGGAGGAGGTGGAAGGAAGCTTAAGAGGGGTGTGGAGCAGCTTAGCAAGGTGGTTTACAGCATTTAAGGGATTTTTAGAGAGGTTCAGAACAGCCAAGTGCTCCGAGGGGTTTAGCACAGTGTGGCAAAGGTAAGGAAAAGCCTCGGTGTCCCCACCGGTGCCAAGTCACAGCCTGGCCCCACCTCAGCCTCCCCAAACCCTCTGGAGCAGCAGGAGACCCTGGGAGGGGCGAAGGGACCAGCTCTGAAGGTTCTTCACCCCACCTGGAATCCACCAGAAAGGCATAGGGTGAATCCCAGCCACTTCCCACATGCAGGGAGGTTTCAGTTCCTGTTGCCTTTGGACCCAGCTGGCTTGGGAGGGTCCAACCTTCCCCCATCCTCATCCCCCCCAAAATCAGGGCACTCTTTAGGGAAGGGACATTTTCACTCCCACCCAACCACGCAGAGGAGGTGGTGCTTGGATGCTCAGATGCTTGGAACCACCCCTTAGGAAAGAATGTCTCTGGGGCAGGAATAGCAACAGCTTTTAATCTGACAAGAATTGATACATCATTTCAGACAATACTGTTTTGCCTCTGTTCTGGGGACTTCCTTCACATACCGAGAGGGAAAGAGGAACATGTTTGGGAATTACAGGGAGGGGGTTGGGTTTTTTTTTTTTGTTGTTTTTCTTTGTTGTTTTTCACTTTCCATAGGGACTTTAAAGCATGGTGAATGTGCAAGTCAGTGCTTTTGTTTGCTTAAAACTTTTTCCTGGTGCTTATTTACAGTTACAGTACCTCTTGGTGAGCCACAGGAAAAAAGACAATTGTTTGAGAACTGGGGATCCATGATCCCGAGTCGAGAAAGGCAGATCTCCAATATTTATATATTTATACAGATATATATATATGCTTTTGTGTATACACAGATACATTTCTCTCTTCTTTAAAGTATTAAAAAAAATGATCAACCTTCATTCTATAAAAATACCTACTCTACAAGATAGAAAAATTTTCCCTCTCCAAGTATACACTGATTTACACCCAAAGCTTCTCTGGAAATGTACATTACGTGGCTTCTTCCCGTGGACTCAGGGCAGGGAGGGGAGCAGACGCCAGGAGGGAGTGCTGGGGTGGGGGTGGGGAAGGAGCACAGGGTGCTCCCCCCACCCAAGCGCTTTGGGGCTCGCCCCCCACCCTGCTGCACCTTGCAGAAGGCCACGGGAGGTTGAGCACCCAACCTGTGGAAGAGGGATGGTGATGGCAGCAGCTTGGCCAGCTCCAGGGCTTGGCTGATTGCCCCAGGGACCCGCAAGCCACTGAGGACCCTCCGAGCAGGGTGTAAGGCTGCAGTGGCTGCCACCCCTCCCTCCTAGCCCCCCCTTCAGGGACAAAAGGTGAGCTGGGGCTCTGCCACTGTGCCACCCTGGGAAGAGAGATGTGCTGCCTGTGTGGAAATGTTCTGGGCAGGAGCAGGCATCCCCCTGCCAGCCCAGCAGCCAAGGGATCGCTGTGGCTTCTGCTTTCAGGCCACTCTGGCATGTCTAGAACCTGACAAGCAGGAAAAAGAACCACTTTTTGGGGGCCTGACAAACTGAACGAAGCTGGATCCTTGGGAGTGTGCTGCCTGTCTCCTCCCAGGAGCAGAGGAGAGGAGCAGGTCGGTTAACACGGCTGCTCCCCAGGGTCACGCTATGCCCCAGCAAACCGAGAGCTGTCTGATGTAAACATGGCTTTAATTTCCCAGGGAGCTGTTGTTGTATTCTCTGGTCTCCTCTCCACCACGGCAGAGAGGTTTCAGCCCAGGGGCTGAGAAATGAGAGTGGCTGCTCCACCCCTGCTACAGCCCAGGGAAACAGCAGGGGAAAGGCGCCTGGAGCAGGCTCTCCCTCCAGGGCTGCAGCTATCACAGGCAGAGCCCTGCTCCGGGTGGGAATGGCACAGGCCATCGTCCCCAGGCCAGGGACCTTGGGAGGTGAGGAGGAGAGCTCAGCCCTCTCCGCTGCAGGTCCCCAACTACGGGCCAGAATTGGGGAGAGGTGGCCAGGACCAGGCTCCAGTGCAAGTGGAAGAGTGGCAGCCTTTCCCCCGGTCCCTGCAGGCTGAACAGCCAGCCAGCACCTGTGTGTGCACAGCAGGGGCCGAAGGGACCTCTCCTCCCAGAGCCAGCCTGGTTCAGACACCCACAAAGCCCACGGCAGCCAGGGGAAGAGCCAGCAGCAGGGAGGCAGGCAGCAGAGCTGTGAACACCAAGGTGTGCCGACAGGAGTGAGCCACGGACAGCAAAAATAAATAAGGAGGCAGGTGACAAAGTGCATGGACACCCTGTCCCCAAACCAGCCACTCCCCTACCCCTCACTGCCACCGGCGAGCGAGAGAAACCAGCTAGCTCTCTGCACGCAACCCCCTCAGAGCAGAAGTGGCAGGGCAAGGACTGACTGTGGCAGCTGAATGAGGACATTTGCATTAAGTTAATTAAAAACAAAACAAACCAAAAAGAAGAAAAAAAAAACAACCCTCTTCAAGTCCAGGACATGTTTCCCTCTTTCCCAGATCTGCCCCAGTGAGTGAGTGTGTCAGGGACACTTTGGCAAAGCAGATACTTGGGCTGTGCAGGGCAGCGAGGGAAAATGTCAGTGCTGCCTCTTCCTTCTCCATCCCATTGTCCCGCAGTTTGGAGATCCCTCTCCTCGAAGCCCTGGCGGTGGCGAGCTCCCATTCACCCCTTGTGTGCCAGAGGGGCTGATGCTGCTGTCAGGATAGTTCCCAGCTTCATGGGTAGGTTCCTCCAGCTGTCCTTCACCTGTGTTTCTTCTCCAGGTTCCCTTTCACCCCCCCCAAAAAGCAGAAGGGTTTCAAAATAATGGAGTCAGACAACAAAGCCTTGCTGCTGGTTTTCTTTTTCCCTGGTCCGCTGGCTAATTCACCCACCGGCCGGACGCGATGCTTCCTTGTGCCTTCATCAAGAGCAAAGATGTTTCAAGTCCCTCTTTATCCTCTCAGAGCACCAAATCCACATCAAATCTGCACCCAGTGACAAGTACAAGGCCAGCAGCTCTCAGCCACCCTTACTTCACTTCCAGGATGGAAGGGTTTGTCTCCATGATGGCCACGATAATCCTGTCGATGTAATCCTGCAGGCGGTAGTTGATCTCCTCTTGCTTTTGAATCGCTTCCATGAGCTGCAAGGGAGGGAGAAAAGGAGTGAGCACCCACTGCCTGCCACTGTCCAGGGATAGAAGAAGGGCTTCTTGTGGCTCTGTGGCACTCATGGAGGTATCCACCCTTCTCCACTTTGGGCTGGGATGTTCCTGGCCAGGGGACGATGCCCTCAGCTGTTGGCTCTGCTCGCTCCTGCACCTCCTTAAGTTCTCAGGCAGATGGGACCCTGGAGAAAGCAGGGAGCATTGTATCTCCCTTCGGCCCCCAAAGCACTCAGGTGTGTTTCCCTGCTTCTTAGGGTCTGAAAGGTTTAACTCCAATGCTTATGTGTGCTTGCACACTAGCATCTGGGGTAGAGCCCTGAAGCAGGGAGAAGCCAGCATCTCCAGGCTAGATGTCCCAGCTCCCAGGGGTTTTAAGCAGGGACAAGCCAACATCTTCAGGGTAGATGTCTCAGCTCCCTGGGTTTTAAGACCATGTAGGCTGGTGCGTCCCAGGAAGAGGAAGCTGTCACAGGGCAGGCAAAGCAGAGCTGCCATATCAGCACACTGGATGGGAGCAGCTTCCCCTGCTCCCAGGAAGGAGAGCTGGCAGGCAGGGTCAGTCCTGCAAGCCCTTCACATAGTTGTGTGGTTATTTCTTTGCTCGTGACAGCTTTCAAGGGCATGATGGAAGTGAGCTGGACCACAGACAGGGCCATAGCAGCTCCTCCCAGGCCCTTGATTGGCCAAAAGGAGAGGAGATGTATCAGCTACCCTGGGCAGGTGTGGTGTGAGGTAAGCAGCACCCTGTGGTATGTACCTCGTCTCTGGAGACCGAGCTGATCTCTGCTGCCAGGGATTCAGAGAAGGAGGCTGAGAAGAGGTTCTTGGCTCCCTGGATGCTCAGGTTAATGATCTGTCCATTCAGTTCATCGTTCTGCTCTTTCAGGTTCCTGTTATCCTGTTCACAACAGACAAACCAGATGCTGCTGAAGCATGTGGTACCTCAAAGCAGATCTGGCTGAGGAAGGCAGGGGCTTCCATCCTAACCAGCAGCTCAGATGGTGCTGGGAACAGTGTACACTGCCCTGACTCCATCCTGGCAAAGCCTGGAGAACCTCTGGAAACATGGGATATGCTGGGGAGATCCAGGGACACAGAAGAGAGAGGGATTCTGGAGTGTACATGCTGCACTTCAGGAGAAGGAGCCAACCTCCCTCTCCTATCCCAGGATAGGAGAATGAGAAAGAAGTGAGCTGCTGGATCCAGGGTCAGCTACTTGGAAGCCAGCCCTCAAGCCCCTGCTGACCACTCCTCTGTGGCAGGGAATCAGCAGACTGAGCAGCCAGGACACTTCCCTCCCTGCCCAGCCCCAGGTACCTGCTTGAGCTGCTTGATCTCTTGCTCCAGCTCAGTCTCCCGCGTCCTGCTGTTGTACTCCTGGAGCCCCATGCTGCTGCTCCTGCCTCTCCGCTGCTCAGCTTCCAGTTTGAAGAGTTGCAAGTGCTCAAGCTGCTTCCTGAGGTCCTCAATGAGCTGCAGCACAAGGGAAGAGGAGAACTGAGTGTTGCATCCCCTTCAAGCCTGGCAGCTCACTCTGCTCATGGCTGGTGTGATAGATGGGGGAGCAACCCCAGCAGGATTAACAGACCCCTTCTGGAGGGGCACAGGGCTTCCCCTTCCTACCCCATGCCTCTAGCAAACAGGAGAGGGGCAGCTACTTAAATACAGCAGAGCAGCCCTGGAAGGACTTTGTTGGAGCACCAAAGACACTGTCTCTAGGTCTGCAACAACATCAGACCCCCACCTCCACCCCCCACCCCTGCCAGCAATGCAGGCATCTGTTCAGGCAGCTCCCTCCTGCCACAGTGCTGGCAATCCCACTCTCATCCGTGGGCTCTCAGCCCAAATTGACAATGATTTTGAGGCCCAAAGCTCCTTTCCTACCACAAAAGCAAGCCCTGCTTGAGCCTCCACCTGGAATTACTGACTACAGATGCCTGGAAGGGGCTGTGTTTCTGCCCCAGGCACACAGGACCTGGCAGCTCTCACCCAAGCAGCCTCACATCCCTTTTCCTCTTGCCTGCTGGCTCCACGTGGCATTATGACCAGGCTTCTGCCACCTCTTCTTCCATGCTGAAGAGGAATGGGTCAGATATAGCCCTACTGGGTTTGCAGATGTTAACATGCTCAGCTCAATTTTAACACAGGCAAAAGGTATTACATAGTTAAGCCTCCATACTATCTGTCTCTGCCCAGGCAGGACCAAATGCTCCAGTTACACCCATTTTTGGAGATGCTGCCCAGACCTGCTTCCCCACAGAGCCCCAGTTTGGGAGACCAGCAGGTCAGGACTGTGGCAAACAGCCCCAACTCTACTTACCTCCTGTGTCGATTCCTTCTCCTTCTGAAACTGGTGCCTCTCCTGACTCAGCTTATCCCCCATCTTCCTCTTTTTCTCCTGCTCCTCTGTGAGCTGCACAGTGAGGTCTTCAATCTCATCCAGCAGCTTCTGCTTCTCCTGTAAGGACACAGAAGGGGAGAGTCACAGGGCTTGCCTTCCCTTGGCGCTGCCAGGGCTCTTCCTGCTCGCTCAAGGACATGGCACACGCTGAGCACGGCAGGGAAGGTTCTTCTTGCTGACGCACTCGGATGCTCTGCCTGCTGGGATTTCATTTGCTGGCTGAGGGACTCAGAGCCTGAGTGCTTTGGCAGCAGCAAGAAGAGCCACACAGCAAAACAGCACTGCTAAGAGAGGGAATGGGGGATGACTCAAGAATACAGGCATGCACGCACATATCCGCACTCGTGTGGCTTTCTGGGCAGCGTGGTGCTGGCAAGGGACAAGGCTTGGGTGGGACAGGGCCAGCACAAGGGCTACTGGCCAAGAAGAGAGACAAAATCATAAGGTTTCTTAGGTCTGAATTCCAGAGGAGCCAGGAATCCAAGATCTTAAGCTTTAAGATCTAGGGATGCTCATCCTCAGCTTTAGATAGGAAAGAATTTAATTAAGGGCTGACCCAAGGAGGAATGTGACCAGTTCAGGGCAGGATGTACAACACAAAGCCCAGCTCTACTGCTCTGTCCCCTTCAAAGCCTTGGCTAAACATTTGAGACAGCAGGTAAAGCTTGTCACTTGGTGATGACAATGACCCTGAACAGGACACTTCCTGGTACAGCAGCACCCTGCTGCCTCTGACAAGCTCACCCACTCCCCAGGCTCACAGCTTCCAGCCTGGATCTCCCCATCAGGAAGCAGATGGCTCTCAGAAAGCCAAAAATGTCAACACTGAAATACTGATTTCAGACGACACACAAGACATCAGCTCATCAGCAGGGCTTCTCCTCGGCAGGGAGGGGCACCCACTGCACCTCTCACTCCTCATTAATCCCATTAACAGTTGAGAAAAGCAGCACACTGCTTTGCAGAGAGATTAAGGAGCAAAAGAACTTTGCATGGCTGAAACACATCCTAGGCAGGAAATTTATCCTCAGACCTGCAGTGGTTTAACTACCCTCAGCCTCAATGCACTGTCCTTAGAACGTCCTGGCAGATGAAGATCACCTCATCATAGCCACATCAGGTAGAGGTGGAGATGCAGGATCAAAGACTGCAAGGTGATGAAGTGTTTGAGGGCCTTCAGCTGGGCAGAGAGGTTTGATTTCACCTAAATTTTAATCTTACATCTGCCACAAGCTTGGACAGAAATAAACTGCAGCCTTTGTACCAGATCTTACATCTGTAACCCACATTTCCACCAAAGATGAGGATCTTCTCCATCCCATGGAGATTGCAGCACCTTGGCAAGGCTCCCACCCCAGCCTTGAATCCTGAGCAGGGCAAGAAGGGAGAGGACCTGGGAGATAACAGAATGCCTTGAAGATTCCACTTGCAAATCTCAGCAAGGGCTTGCCTTCCCTAGCAGGATGAGGAGATGAAGCATGTTTGCTCCTCTTCCCCCCTTGCAGTGAATTGTCCCCGAAGGGATGGGGACAAACATCCACAAGAGGGCACAAGTCCCCTCTGAACCAGGCAGGACAGGGCTGCCACCTCTCCACGCTGTGGCTTCCCTGTCACCAAGGGATCTCTATGGGGTTTGTCAGAATCACAGAATAGGATCACAGAATCCCAGAGTGGAATGGTTCTAGGGGTGGGACATCTCCCACCTCACTGGGCAACCTGGGCCAGGGTCTCACCACCTGCACTGTGAAAAATTTCTTCCTTCTATCTGGTCTAAATCTCCCTCTTTTTAAGTTTAAAACCATCTCTCCTGTTAAAAACAGGCCCTGCTAAAAAGTTCCTTCCCATCTTTCTTATTGGCCCTTCAAGTACTGAAAGGCTGCAATAAGTTCTCCCTGGAGCCTTCTCCAAGCTGAGGAACCTCAATTCTCCCAGCTTGTCCTCACAGCTGAGGGCTTCCTTTCTCTGATGGTTTTTTGTGGACTCCTCTGGACCTGAATGAATTAATCCCAGCTTCTAAGCCAAACACTGGGAGCCTGTGCAGAGAGTGCTATGGGACAGCTCTGATTTAAGGTGAGGTCTGCAGGGACTGGAAGGCACAATTTGCTCATTACATTGACCAGATCTCACACAGGCCCTTAATGTAAATGAGAATTTCAGCCTCAGCCATGTGGGAACCCAGAAAGCCAGCTCAGCTTGGGCTCCCCAAGCACACACAGTCCTCACCTCCTCAAGCCTTTCGATGTTAGCTCTTAAACACGGGACACAGGATCTCAGCTCACTGTTCTCATCATCCAGTTGCTGCAGCCTGTGAGAGCAGAGATATGTAAGGAACTCACCCAAGCATTCCAAATGTAGGAGACTGGGTTGAAAAACCACTAGGAATATTCAACCAGGACCTGCTGAAGGCAAGTCAGCAAGGATTTCTCTTTTCAAACCAAACCCTCAGACTTCCACTATTTCTGCTCCAGGGGAAAACTGCTGTCTGGTGCCATGCCCTTCTCAATCAGGTCTAGTGCTGTTCTTCAGGCCAGGAGCTTCACCAGCCCATAGGAAAGCCTCAGCACTAGGCACCAAAAATCAGACACATTGCCTGGGCAGGGGTTCAGAGAGCTTTGGCTTTGCATTCTTCAGGTAAAGTAACAGCCAGCTGCCACAGTAACTGTCCTATGATGAACCTGGTGCAAAACTCCACTGCCTTATCTTTCATTTGCTGCAAAGGTTAAACAACAGCAAACCACATGCTGGAAAAGCAGCAAAAACTTGTCAAATAACTGAATCTTCTCCCAGAACACTCCTTCCTTTGGAAGCCAACAGGAGGCATGAAGCTCTCTGTCCAGGACACTGCCTGTTGGACAATTCTTCCTTCTCAGGTATCTGCCTGTTTCCAGGAAGGTGGGAAACATCTGAGCATCAAGTGTACTTCCATGGGTCATTCATGGGAAGAAGCACTACCTCTGCTCACACACTGCAGGGCAGGTGCATGGACAGAGCTACATTTAAACTGCATCAGGGAGATCCAAACAGTCTGAGAGTAGGTTCATGCAAGAGCTTGATTTTGGAAAGAAGGCAGGAGAAGCAGCCAAAACTCAGGGTTTATAATGACTTTAGTTACCCCTTTAGCCAAGTAAATTCACTGGCCACTGCACTTTGTCTCCCCACAGGCTGCAGTTGCAAAGAGATAGCTAGCCTGTACCCACATCCCAAAGTGTAAGTGTGGCTCCAGGAGACCTGCCACCACCCAGCCCTGCCCCAGCCTCACCTGGCCTGCAGGTTCTCAATCTCAATGCTCTTCTCCCTCTCCATTTTGCTCAGCAGCTCCCTCTGCTTCTTGATCTCCTCCAGGAGTGTCTGGTCAGCTCTCAGCTCCTGCTCCTTCAGTTGTTCCTCAAGAGCATTTGCTCTGTGAAGAAGAAAGAGAAAAGATTAACCCTTCCTTGATGGCTCACCCTCAGCATGCTGCCATCCCAAAGGAGGGATCAAACTCTCTTCTCAGCCTTTCTCCCAGTGCACAGGAGATTTGGGAGAAGCAGACTGTAAAACAGAGTGAGCTTTCAAGGGAAGAACACCTATCATCATCTCAAGCAGCAGGTGTAGGAGGGCTTCACTTCATCCTGGTGGGAAAGGAACATGGCCCATGAAACCTCCCAGGCCACTACTGCTGACCAACGTGACTGTCACATAAAATGAGCTAAGTGGTACATACTGGTATTGTCTCTGTCTAGTTTAAGTCTCAAAGCTGCATCAAAACCCTTTTTAAGGGGGAGGTCAACAAGGGGATGAGATGAGCATGAAAGCACAGTAATCATTTTATAATCCACAGCCTGTGGGGCACAGTCACAGAATCCCAGCATGCTGAGGGTTGGAATGAACCTCTGGAGATCATCCAGGCCAAGTCCCCTGGCTACAGCAGGGTCTCCCAGAGCAGGTTGCCCAGGATCACCTCCAGCTGGGTTTGGAATCTCTCCACACAAGGAGACTCCACAACCTCTCTGGGCAGCCTGGGACAGGGCTCTGGCACTCACAGCAAAGGAGTTTCTCCTCAGGTTCAGATGGAACCTCCTGGGTTCCAGTTTGTGCCCATTCTCCTGTTAATGGGCACCACTGAAAAGAGTCTGGCCTCATCCTCTTGCCCTCACCAGTTAGATATTGATCAGCACTGCATTGATCCCCTCTGGGGCTGCTCTTCTCCAAGCTAAGCAGCCCCAGGGCTCTCAGCCTTTCCTCCTCCCAGAGATGCTCCAGTGCCCTCAGCATCTTCCTAGCCTCTGCTGGACTCTCTCCAGTAATGCCTTATCTCTCTTGAACTGGGGAGCCCAGACCTGCACATGATACTCCAGATACCACCCAGAAAACGCTGCTTAATTGGAGTCTCACAGAATCATAGACTCTTAGGGGTCAAGGCCATTAAGATCCTCGAATCCAAGTGTAAATCCCAGGGTTGTGGTTTCATCTGTAGTGGCCCTGGCAATAGTAGCCCCAATAAAAATTGGAAGATCTGCAGGTCAACCTTCTCTGTTTGCTTTGCACAGGCAGGTGGGGAAGGCTTTTAGCAGATGTTCTCCAAGCAGTAAGTACACTTGGGGCTTTACCTCATTAAAAGCCGATTGACACTTCTGGGCCAAGCTGCTAAAGTGAAAACATTTCCCTCTCTGCTAAGTTTATCAGGGCTCAGAAAAACCTTTGTTTGAATGGCTCTGTTCCCTGACATGGTTGTTACTTAACAGTCTTACAGCCCTATAGATAAACTCCTGCTGGGTTTATCTGTAGGGTAAATAGGCTGCTGGAAGAGACAAGCCTGCCAGATTAGTAAAGGCAGTGATTACATCAAATAGGATCCAAAGGGCTACACCCCAGCCAGGATCCAAAAGCAAGAGGATCAAGGCTGGATGTGGAGATGGTAGACATGGGTAGGAGAGACCCTGCTGGACCTTCCACCTAGACCTAATAGGTAAAGTAAGGGCCAGAAACAGCACATACAAAGTAAGTATGAAGTACTCATCATAGAACCACAGACTGCTTTGGGTTGAAAAGGACCTTTAAAGGTCATTTAGTCCAAAACCCCTGTGGTCAGCAGGTACATCTGTAACTATAGCAGGTTGTTCACAGCACCAAACAACCTGACCTAGAGCGGTTCCAGGGATGGGACATCTCCCACCTCTCTGGGTAACCTAGGCCAGTGTCTCATCACTGTGTTTCATGTGTCTCATGGTGTGTTTCACCACAGTGTTTCAATCTCCTGAAATGGGAGATTTCCCCTCCTTGGTCCTCTGAGCCAACCCCTTTTGCTCCAGAGCTCCACAGAGACCTTTCAGAATGGACATGTGGGGTGGGGAAGCACATAAAAAGAGATCTAAACCCCACTGTTACAGTGACATCATTGGCATTGGGGTTGATATTGCTTTCATATCCATTTGTATCTAGTTGACGTCGTTGCTATTATTTTCAGGAAAGCTGCTTTAGTTTCTTTTCCAACCCATCAGTCTCTTTCCTTTCTTCCCTTTGGGAAGCAGAGTTGTTCAGAGAGTGTTTGGCACTTGGTTAATGCCAGCCCAGCTCTGCCCCTTGCCAGCTGCTAAGCTGCATTTTGGCTGCAGACCAGGCCCAGCTCCCTTACCTGTGCACAAGCTGCAGGTTTTCCTGCTTGAGGCGGCTGTGCTGCTCCCCGTTCGCAGCTGTGTCCTTCTCCAGCTCCGTCACCCTCTTCTCCAGAAAGACCACCTATAGGACAGGAGAGGGGAGGATCAGACACCTCAGTGTGCTTAAAGCCACTGGCAAAGTGACACCAACTGCCAGAGGAAGTCCCACCACCTCCCAGATGCTCCCTATTCTCTTTGGGGCTGCCTTGGGTTTGTTGCAGTCATTCAGAGCTGGTCACTCCAGCACAGCTCCTGGCATCAGCTGTATCCTGCTCTTGCCCACCTGAGCTGCAGGAGTCATCACTGGGGCTTGCTCCTGGGCAAGCTCCTTAAAAGTGGATGGTTGCTACTGGAATCAGGTAGCCATGCCTTGATTTAAAGCATCCTTTTGAAACATCCTTTTACACCCTGGTTTCTCAGTTTGTGATGTCTCCCATGAGACAAACACCAAGCCAAATGCTTCACTCTCTCCTTTATTCACACCCTTCATGATGGTATCATAGAACAGAATCTTAGACTCTTTTGGGTTGCAACAGATCACTCAAGCTTAGCTAGTCCAAACCTCATGCAGTCAGCAGGGTCACCTCCAACTACAGCAGGTTGCTCACAGCCCCAAAAACCTGACCTGGAATGGTTCCAGGGATGGGACATGTCCCACCTCTCTGGGCAACCTGGGCCAGTCTCTTACCACCCTCATTGTGGAAAAAAATTTCTTCCTTCTCTCTAGTCTAAATCTCCTTGGTTCAGTTTAAAACCATCACCCCCTGTGCTGTTACAACAGGCCCTGCTAAAAAGTTCCTTCCTGAAAGGCTGCAATAAGCTCTCCCTGGAGCCTTCTCCAGGCTGAACAACCCCAATTCTCTCTCAGCCTGTCCTCACAGCAGAGGAGTTCCACCCTCCCATTTCTGTGCCTCCTCTGGACCTGCTCCAACAGCTCCATAGCCTACCTGGAGGTCTAGAGAGAAAGAATAGGGTAACTAGAGCTTTGCTGCTTCCAAGTGCAGCCCTAGGGATAACCAACCTCTGCCTGGAACAGGGCTGAAGGACCCTGAGGCCACAGTCATATGGAAGGAAAGTCACAGAAGGAAATAACACTAGCTGGTAGGAAAGGCTCCAAGATGTCACCTTCTCCTTCTGGGGCTTATTTCAGCTACATTTGCATTTTCATTCACTTTCCTTCTGTGAATAGTGAATTCAAGCATTTCCCAAGTGCACAATCACTTTCCCTAGGGCACAAGTGGGAAGAGCAAAGAGGGCCAGGAGTGCCCCTCTGCTTCCCACCCAAGCGGTACTGTGGGTGGGTGGGGAACTGCAGGAGGACATTTTTTGTGGTCCTAAAAATCCCATTTATACCCTTACAAGAACTATCACGAAACAGAGGCAATTAGGAGCATGTCTGCAAACCCCAAACCATTGCTCTGGGGAGAAAGAAGGGCAAGTGATAGGCAAGTGTATGAAAGAAGAAACGTGCAGAGACACAAGGTCTCTTCCAGCAGTACAGACATGGTTTCCCAAGCCAGATGCCTTAAGGCATGAGTGTTTTATTCAACTATCAGACTTGGAAATATGTTGATTTTTAGTTTGTTTTTTTTTTAAAGGCTTCTATGCATTATAATGCTATGCAAGTGCAGCCACACACATATGTGTTTCTCTCTCACATGCTGCTCCAGGCAGCTCTCTGCTCCTGATTCCAGGATTAAAAAGCCATTCTCAAGGAGTTTCAGGATTGCAGCACACCTTTACACAAGCCACAACTCACCTACCTTTAACTTCCCTTCTTCCCCTTAGCTACTTTTAGGTAGCTCAAACAAAAGCTTGCTTCTGCTCCTGCCCAGCTCCCGACTTGTCCTAGAATCCTTTTCTCCTAACATCCCAGTAAAATCCAAGAGGACCAGCACAAAATTAGCTCTGTATCCTGATGGCACTAGCAGCAGTGGCCAGAAGAGGCTAAGGGAAGGAAGTCCTTGTTTCACAGCAGGCAACTCGTGCTCAGATTCTGCTTTTCTGAGCTGAGCAACCTCATCACGTGAAGCGCAAGTGGAAGCGGAGCCTGCGAGCAGGCAGGCTGGAGGGAAGCCACCCCCAGCCCCTGGAGAAGGGACCACTGCCACCTCCTGACTGGTCATCACACCAGATCTCTGTGACTCAACTGTCAACCTCCATACCCTCGATGTGGAAGGCTTTGTCCATCCCACCTGCACCGGTCTACCCAGTACCAGCTGCACAGTAAGAGCAGCTTCACCCTCACTCCTGCCTGGAGATCTGCTCCAGGACAGTGCAGACAGCATCACTCCTACCTTGTCTGTGATGTCCTCTTCTGTACACTCCAGTGACTCTCGGTAAGACTCCTCCATCACCCCCACAGACAGTGTGCTGGTCTGATGTAACTGTCTGTAAGAGAGACAAACCATCCCGACCCACAGCAACACCAGCATTAGAGCAAACATCACAGGACGTGGTGGTTCCAGCTGACAAGGGCTCTTGCAGGATATGCTCCCCTCTCTCCCCTCCTCAGCTGCCACCTCCTTTGCCAAGGGGATTTAATGGCATTGCTCCTTCTTGGGCTGCAGGATTTGCAGCAGAGGATGGCATGGGCCAGGTCCTTCTCACCAGCACAAGCTTCACTGAGCAATGAAGCTCACAGCAAGGGCCGAGTGGGTGGCTGCTCTCTGGCCAAGTGAACATGCCCCAGGAGGGAAGTGCAGACGTGGACACATGCTGCTGGGACTTCATCCCATGATTATTTTGTTCTTGCTCTTTGGAATGGAAAGAGATAAGACCTCACTCTTCTCACTTTCTCTCTTTATGAATGTCCCAAGACCATATATTATCCAGCAAAGGACAGAGTACTCTGCTCTAGCCCTTGATAAGGTTTATAAGTGGGAGGCAGCAGGTGAAGGGGAGGGAGAGGAGCAAACCCCCTGAACCTGTTGTGAAACACCCCAGCCCACCTCCCCACACTGGCCACCACAGCCAAGAACAAGCTGATCATTAGCAAGGCCCTACAACACTGGTGTCCACACCTTGGCAGTGATCTAAAGGACCCATGGAGAGGCTGATCTGTGCTTAACCCTCGTGGTATGGCTGCAGACCAGCTACACCATCCTGTGGCACACAAAACCACTATTGCCACAGGGAAGGGTTGGTGTATTCCAGCTCCATGAACCCCAGGCAGTTGGTGCCTGGAGAAAACCACTCTGCTCTCCTGCTGTAACCCAAACAATGAGCAGTCTGATTTACCTTTGAAGCCAGTGCTGCATCGAGCAGGAGGTCACTGAGAAAACCACAGAGGTCTCTTTGAACCTTATTTTTATCCCTAAGGTGGGCTCTCAAACCCACCCTGCTACACAATATGCTCATGCAAGTATTCATGAAGTGTAACTGGCATTTCCTGAAGAGACCACAGCTGAGTACCAGCCTGGGTTTGCATTCTCACCCTGAGTCTGTATTTAGATACTAAAGGCTCAGGCATTTTGTCATTTAAATTGTGCCAAGCACAAACAGGGCCCAAGCAGCTGAGATTCCTTGGCACAAGCAGAACCTGGACAATAAAAAGCAGGAAAGAGTCCTGACCAAAATAAACCCAATTTCCTCAAAGCAAATGTTTGGGTACTATTCAGTAATTACAGTATCTGCAACTGCAGGCTTTCTTTAGGCTAATCTTAAGGACCTGGCTCTGCTCTGCAGTAAACCCTGTTATCTCTCTCCTTATCACAAACTAAACTCCACTGCTCTTGAATTAAGCAATATTTACCTAAGCCCACAAGTTCCAGTCTCACAGAAGCATCCTGCATATGCAAAGGGCCAGGAGGGCTCAATCCCCCTTAAGACAGGGCATCTCCAGTCCCAAAAGTTTCACTCAAATCCTCCCTACCTCTCTTCTGCCAGACACTAGTCCTAAAACAGGAAGCCTGGGGACAGGCTGCTCCCTTCAACCTTCTTTCCTGCTGGTGTTTTTAACAAAGTGCTAGAAAGTAAGATGACAGGAACTAGGAAATGCAATATCAAGGAGCTGCTTCCTTGCCAGGACAGGGGAGACTTGCTGACCACAGGAAAAACAGAGCAGGGAAAGGTGTGAGAACACAGCTGGGAGGAGAAAACAGAAGCTGCTCAGGTCAGTGCATGGAACAGACTGAGTGCCAGGGCATGGGGCTATGAGCATCACCCAAACTGAGCTGTTTATTCCTCTGCAACATCCCTGCCCTCCTTGGCAATAAGAAAACCTATGACTGTGGAGGGCGATTTCCCTTCCCAGCAGGGCAGAGGAAGGCAGGGTAGTGAAGGTAAGCTTTGGTACAGAATCATGGACTTGTTTTGGTTGGAAAAGACCTTTCAGATCATCAAGTGCAGTCATTAACCAGCACTGCCAGGACACCATTCAATCAAGTCCCTCAGCACTACATCTACACATCTTTTAAACCCCTCTAGGGACGGTGACTCCACCACTGCCCTGGGCAGCATGGGCCAATGTTTAACCACTCTTTCAGGGGAGAAATTTTTCCCAAAGTCCAACCTGAACTTTCCAAGGCACAACTTGAAGCTGTTTCCCCTTGTGCTGTTGCTTCTTACTTGGAGAAGAGACCAACTCCTACCTCACTCCAACCTCCTTTCAAGGAGTTGTAGAGAGTGAGAAGGTCTCCCCTGAGCCTCCTTTTCTCCAGACTAAACAACCCCAGTTCCCTCAGCTGCTCTTCATAAGACTTCTGCTCTAGACCCTTCACCAGCTTCGTTGCCCTTGTCTGGACACACTCCAGCACCTCAATGTTTTTCTTGGAGTGAGTGCCCAAAACTGAACCCAGGACTCAAGGTGTGACCTCCCCAGTGTCCAGTCCAGGAGGCCAATCCCTGCCCTAGTCCTGCTGGCCACACTAGTGCTGATCCAAGCCAGGATGCTCTTGGCCTTCTTGGCCACCTGGGCACACTGCTGGCTCATAATCTTAAAAGCATGATGACATGGTTACAGGAGGGATGGTGAGACTGGGAAAAGAAAGGTAAGCACCAAGTGTCATTGAGAGGGAGGGACCCTCTGCCCTAGCGATTCAGCAACCTCTGCAGCTTTCTCTGTGCAGGTAAAAATGCCCAGAAGAAAAGGGCAACTGGCACTGTGTGAGATGGTCCCCCAGGACAGAAGCAGCACAGTGTTAAACCCCAGGGTGGAGTTACCTACAGCATGTCCTAGGAACTCCCCAGAGAGTCTCCCCAGAGACAGAGCAGGGAGAGCTGCTCCTGCAAAATCGAGTGCTGAGGATTGTACTGAGCAAAGTAAACAGAGGGACATGCCCTTCTAGAGACTCCTGTCCCACTCCATGTGCCCCCTGCTAGGGTACTGGCAGGATGGAGGAGTGTTCTGTTTTTGTCCTAGGAAAACCAAATTGACAGCAGCCTCCAGCTGTGTGCATGAGTGAGAATATCCCATTTCAGAAAAGCAGCTATTGCAACCTATATCAGAATGAAACATGCCTTTCCCCAACACTATGCAACACATCCAGAAATACAGCCCTGCACTTGAGAGCCTTCCTTCTGCAGGCACAGCAGCTAGCATGGGCAACCCTCTCAGCAAGCAGTAATAGAGTATGAGCTTACCTTGCCACCTTCTTGCTTGAGAGTCTTTTATTTGGACTGCAAAATGAAGAGAAAACAGGAAAGAGTTAGGAGAGCTGACTGTGGAGAGAGAGGGAAACAGGAAACTACGAGCAGCCTGGGGCAGGTCCTTTGCAATGGCAGGGGAGCTCCCAGGCTAGCATGCAGAGCCTGGCCACCCCCTGGGAAAGGCAGCCAGGAACCCCCTCCCCTAATCAATCACCAGAACAAACCCAGTGGAATAACACTGCAGACAAGCTCACTGCCTCCAGCAACGGTATCCTCTTCCCAGCTGATCCTGCTCCTGAAAGCTGATCCCCAAGGAAAGTGCTAAGAATAGCTCGGTGGGCTTCAGCCCGGCACCCACGGCAGCCTGAGATATGGCTCCTGCACCCTGCAGCACCCCAGTCCTCTCTCCCTCCCCTGCCACCCTCCTGGAAGTCCCTGCCTGATGGCTGTGGGGCACAGGGCAAACCCCCTGCCTGCAAACAGGTACTTCCATCCTTCTGCATGCTGCTTTATGCTTCTCACAAAGATTATTCCCACTGGTTGGCTCTGGATCACTAGAGACTTGCTGCCGACTTGGAGCTTGGAGGTTGTAGGAGCTGTTGATTATATCTCTTTCTGGATTTTAAGCCTGGCTGCTGCTATAATGGCTGGGGAGGGGAATGAACTCTCCTTTGCACAGCTAACTGATGGAGGTCACACACTCCAGCTCCTTGTATGCCCAAGCCAGCTGCCACCATACCACAGCGGTCAGGGTTTAGCTAACGCTCAGCGTGACCCACGGTACGAACAGCCAAGGTCTGCATTATCCCATCCCTGCCCCTGGGGATAGGGCTGTGGGCTCTGCCCACTGTCAAAAGAAAAGCCTGTATCAGAAACAGCTACTTGCTGAGATGCTCCTCTCAGTCCTTCAGTGCTGACTGATGCAGCTGCATGGTAGTGAAGTGAGCAGGGCTTGGACCTCACTCCTCATCTTTCACCCTGCTGGTGTCCAACCAATGCCACTGAGACACATTGCTGACACCAAACCATCACTGAATGAAGGAAGCAAACCTAGCTCTAGCCTGAGCAGAGAAGCCAGAGTTACATTCCCTAGGGCTTAGCTCAGCCTAAAGAAAAAAACAATAAACAAAATCATCTGGGAGTCCATTCCTGCCTAGAGCTGCAACAATTAGATTAGTTCTTAGAAGGACAAAACAAAAATAGCTTAGGACCATTTTCTTTTTCAAAGAACAATGATCAACCAGGAGTTGTTGTCAGGGTTACTAGGCCTCGTGTCAAGAGGGCATCCACAGTCCCAGATTGCCCAGGAGCACAAGAATTGCTGCTGGCTAGGCTTCAAGGACGCTCAGCACCCACCCGAGGGGAGGTCAGGCCCTCAAGGCTTGCAACAAGTCAAGTCTGTCCCCAGCACCAAGGGAGAAAAAATATTGTTCAACAGCTTGTTGGAAAGCAGTGCCAGCACCTGCAGGGACTCTGGAAGGGATGGGACCCACCACTGCTGCTTCAAGGGCACTAAAACAAAATGTACTGACACAAAAGCTCATCCCAAGGATTTTTTTCCCTGCCTTCCCATGCTGTGGGCTCCAGCAGCAGTGCCCTGATGCAGCGAGCAGGCTTCCCACCTTCTTCTGAGTACAAAACACCAGGTCTACCCCCGCAGCCTTTAAGAGTGAGGTTGTTATGCAGCGGCTTGGCCTTCACCCCAGCTTCTGGCATCCTCTGAGGCAGGTGTCTTCAGGCTTTGCCTCCCAGGCTGGTTGGCCCAGATTTTGGTCCAATTTCTGCTGCTCTTTGCCTGCAGTTTAGTACTTGTCCCCTGCCCTGAGGGCTTCATGTTGCTGGTGGTGCTGGCAGCAAACAGGTCCTGCCACATCCTGTATGCTGCATGGGGACACCTCTCATGTCCTCACTGCTTAAAGGCTGGGCAATGCCCTTTCCATCAGGGCATGTGGAACAAACTGACAGCAAATTTATATACAGGAAACCCTGAACACAGCTGAAGGAACCATACCTATTTACCCTGAGCCCAAAGGGCCCATGTTAAATCAAAACCTGTGCAATTTCCACCACAGAGGGAAGCCTCCTCTGGAAATCCCATCCACCACAGCAGGCTCTGAGGTGTTAGTTCAGCTTTGCAAGTAAATTTGGTGGAGAAAGCCTGAAATGCATTTGGGCCACTGGTGCATCTGGGGAAGTCCAGTGTTATCCTTAACTGCATAAGCTGAGACCCATCACTGACCCTGAAGGCCTCCAACAGCAAAGGCAAATACTTACCCCAGAAAGGGAAAGGAGTACTTTTACCATTAAAAAAGAAAAATTAAGGTCAAGCTCCTAATTGTTTTTCCAATTCTCTTCCCATAGTCATATTCCCATGCCTGGCTGTGTTCAAGGCCACATTGGATGTGCCCTCAGCAACCTAGTCTAGTGGGTGGCATCGCTGCCCATGGCACAGGGGTTAGAAACAGATGATCTTAAAGGTTCCTTCCAACCCAAGCCATTCTGTGATACTAGGATTCTATGTAGCCCCTGAGAGCTCCCATGTTACACTGTCCCTGCAGAGGACAGAGACAAAGAGCATGTCCAAAAACTGGCCTTGATAAAGCACACCAGATGCAAAAGAAACGACTATTAATGCCACCATCCTTCCCCCCAGCAGACTGCAAAGAAGTCTGAAAACCAACCAAACCAATGGAAATCTCTCCCCACTTGTCAAATCCACAAGCCCAGCTGCTGGCTGGTGGTTCTCAAACATTACATCCAAAAGCCCATGGAGTTCCCATGCAAAGGCCTTGGACATCTATCCCATCTACTCAGCTGGTGGTGGCACACTGGTGAGCAGGCAGCTGGTGAAGCTGGGTGAGAGATCATCTCACTGCTGCAAAGCGACAGCACCTACAGGAGAGGTCCCAAGCACAGAGAACAAGCTGCTGTTTCCAGGTTACTGCTACAGTGGGAGGACAGGCTGGACCTGCCTTTCCAGGTTGAACCAGCAACTCAGGCCTGCCTCCACACTGGGCAGGACTGGCCAGAAGACCTGCCAGCCTTTTCCTTGGTGACAGAAATACTGTACGTGGTCAGCTTACGGCTTCCAGTCCCAGTGCAAAGGCTGCATTACCTACAGCGTGGAGAAGCACCCACCACTCAGCAGGACATGCAAAGAGACTGCCCAGAGCAGAAGGGAAGACTCTCATTGTCTGCCAGTCTCCTTGGCTCAGATGAAAGGATAACTTTGCTCCCCCTCCATTGTGTTACTACAACCTTTACTACCCGGAGAGGCTCGTCTCGCGCGGTGAAATTCATCCCCCTCCACAACCAGGCATCAAGCCACCTGCCAGCAAAGGCAAGCTGTGCCAGCCAAGGAGAGTCTTCCCTTCCAGAACATTCTTCCCAACACTGAAACAGCCAGACACAAGCTCCATTACCTATTCATCTCAAGATCATTCAGGCGAGCAGAAAGATCCTCGAGGCGGTTGATTTGTTTGTGGCACTGGCTACAGTAAAACTCAAAAGCTTCATCTGCGAGAATGCTGTGCAGTTTCGCAGCGAGCGGATTGGTGCTAGAGAGATCACAAGGGTCATTTCAACAGGACAGAACAGGACAGACAGGGCTGATTTTTGGCCATGGCTTCCACAAGCTAAGCATACCTTGGAGGCAGGGTTGCTTCTGAGGTGAGATACAAGATTTGCAATTCAACACTTCATCAGATTAGGTCACCTCCTTGATTGTAGAAGCCAAATCAGAGTCAACATGTGATTGCTGTCAACAAGTAGGACTTTCAACCCCCTCCTCTCAGAGACTTACACAGCTAAGCTTGGCCCATGTTTCCATGGGCCAGTCAGCTCTCAGGGAGGGCCCTCAGGGCCCAGGCACGGTGAGGTGCATGCTCCCCACAAACCTAGATGACTACAAAGTTTATCTTCTGGCTTGGTTTTCCAAGTAACCTGTCTCAGGAGGTTCTAGCAATAGTCCTGGTTTGCCTCAATAACCACAGACCAAACTCACACAGCTCTGAACTGGCTGCTGTGAGTGAAAGCCAAATCCTTTGGTGGGTGACACCATCTTCCAATGGAATGCTTTAAAAATACAGCAGCTGTGCTGGTGCAGAACCACTGCTGGTAAGGCACAGGGTCAGGTTTTCATCACGAAGAGCTTTTAAGCTAAGCTTAAAATGTGCTTGTGATTCACCTGCTTTCTCCTACAAAGTGAAGCACAGGGAAGCTGAAGTAGCAGCTTTGCCTTGTTGTAGGGAACATTTGGCCAAGAGGCATGGGGGTCTCCAGTCCTTTAACAGCCTGGGGAGCTAACGGGTCTGATCAATGTTTCATTTTCAGATACTGATGTGGAAAACAAGCAGCTGAGGGTTTCCCCTGACGCTTGGCAAACCAGGGAGCCATTTCTCTCACCTGACATGACTTGGGCAGGATGGACTTCAGCCAAGGGATTCTGAACAGCAAAGGGTTTGTGTGACTTTGGGGTCAAATATATGCTACAAATCCTTCCTGCAGGAGAACATGCTTCTGGAAGCCATGGACTTTAATCAAAGAAAGGTTAATAGTGAAAAAAAAAACCAAAGCAATTCAATAAGAAAGACAGGTAAAGGTGTTAGCAAACACAGGCAAGCTTAAACCCAACAGGCATCAGAAAGGGCCAGTCAGCCCTGTGATACAGATACACACTGGTGAGTCCTGGCCCAGGAGGTGCTGAGTGCGTGGGACACCCTGGGAGTGGTTCCTCTGCCTCAGCACCTCTGCATAACCCCTCACTGACGTGATGTTTTTGGTGGCAGTGGGGTGTCAGCAGCCCAGCCA
The DNA here is from genome assembly GCA_013399015.1 of Galbula dea. Lineage (NCBI taxonomy): Eukaryota > Metazoa > Chordata > Aves > Piciformes > Galbulidae > Galbula > Galbula dea. Next base: position 129,435 of record VWZX01003966.1, read on the forward strand.
CCCCCAGGGTCAGGCCTCTGAGCCTGTGCTGTCCGGACAGTACTTCCAAGCCCCCTTTGAATAAGCAAGTGGATAACAGCAAATGCCAAGAATTGCTCATCTCTCCCCATTCCTGATAAAAAACAGAATTGAAAAGCATTCCCCCTACCCTCTAGGGCAGGGTGGGACCCAGGATAATCATTACCACCAGCAGTCAGCAAAGTTGCTCAGGCTTTGTGCAGGGTAAGAGGTGACAGCAACTTTGTGGCACCTGGAAGCAGAGATGTGTGCCCTTCTCTGGGCTCTGCCCTGTGAACCCCTTTCAGTGAGGCTTCCTTGCCCCTGCCAGGAGGCAGAAGCAGCTCACCCTGTTTCTGTGCACCCCTGGGTGAGGTGTGAACCCAAATCTAACAAACATTAATCAAAATGGAATAAACAGTGTAGAGGAGAAGCCCCAAGCCAGCCTGGCAACTCTGGGGAATGTGCAGATACACTTGGCCTTGGGCTGCTTTGGTTGCTTGCCTGTTGAGTGGGCGAGAGCCCAACCGCCCTGTGCCTTGGGGTGTCCCCACCTACCCCTCCATGGCAAGCTGCAACACTCTGCACCCTTCCTGCCTGCTCCCTCCAGCTCAAGGAGGAATGCTTGTCTTCCACAGGTCATTGGTGCTCATAATCTGGTTGGAGCTAGGACAGAATCAATTCTTCATTCAGCAACTTGATTTTCAGCTCAGCCCCTTCTCAGTGATGCACTTTCTGCAGCTGACAGCATCTTTGCACAGACAGTGCCTGCTCCTAGCAGTGGTAACACTTGATGGGTAGAGTTAGCACCAAGGGTTGGGGTGCAAAAAGGCTCTTGCTTATACTTGCTCCTATGGAGACCAAGGTCACTGCTAAATTTTGTGTCCCACACTGAGGTACAGTAAGTAAAAGTGTTATGGTGGCACCTGCAGGGAGGAGGGGACAGGAGAGGTGACCCAAACCTGACCAACAGGAGATTCCATTCCATGTACATCACACTCAGTGTGAAGCTGAGGGATCACGAGGGGCTAGCCTCTTCTTCAATGGCCAGCATTCAAGGAGGACTCTGTTCATTCTTCTGCCTCTGATCTCAACCCATGAGTTCCCAAATCCAGTTCCACAATCCAGCTCCTGAATCCAGTTTCCATCTGCTGTTGAGTCCACTCTGGACTCTGGGGGAGTTTGATGTTTTGTACATATTTCATTCTTTTTTATTGTTATCTCTTTCTTGTTACTCTTTCATTAAAGGTGTTTTAGGGGTTTTTTTCCAACCCATAAGTCTTTCTTCCTTATTGCCTTTCCCATCCCCTTCTGGAAAGGGAGAGGGGTTAGCAGAGAGCATCTGTCATTCCTTTAGTGGCCAGCCTAGCCCTGACCCTTGACACACACCAGGAGCTTTTCCTTTCCCACCTAGCACTACAGAGACTTCTCTTACTGGACAGATGTGCCAGGGAAGAGGTGGCAACCCAAAAGGAGGGATCACAAGCACACATGCAAGGACTAAGCAGGAAAATGCAATACTCCACAGTGTTCCCTGAAGGCTCTTGGAGTTTGCATTAATCCTCTGGTGAAGATGTGGAGCTGTGGCAGGAAAATTTGTTGATGTTACTCCTGTTTGGAGACTGACACAGAAAGGGCGTGTGGCAATGTGACCATTTACAAGTGGTACTGTTCCCTGTATTCAAACCACAGCTGAAACAAAAAGGTTCAGCCTGAACCAGTGATATCCTGTAGTTCTTTAAGGTTTCACTATGTTTAAACACAGTGGGGAGGCAGAGCTGTGCTCAGAATAACACCACAAACTCAGACAAGCATCAGCTAAGGACCTCCATGTAAGCAATGATAATCCAAGGTAAGGGCTAGACCTGCAAGGCACAAGGAAATCCTCTCTTTCAAACAGAACCACATTCTTTACTGAAGAGGTTTTACAGGGTTTGTCTGCAGCCTGCCTCCCCAGCAAGCCCCAGCAGTGAGTCTCCAGCACAAACCACCACGAGCGGCGTGGCCACATGCCGAGTGAGCCCCTCCCAGCAGAGGAAAGATGCTGCAGAGCATGATTTCATGGATAAGATCCAAAGAGACAGAGCAGAAGAGGGGAGACAGTGCCCTGAGAGAGCAAGATTTGAACACTGGGAAGCATAGGCAACTTGGAAGCTCCAGACTGAGAGCAGAGACAAAGTTGAACCGATTGCAAAGCTCCTTTAGCTGAGTATTTTCTCTCCAGGAGCCTTCTGGAGTAGGTTGGAGGCCCACCCTCAGACAGAAACTCAAAAGGAACATCAAGGCTGGTTTGGATCTGAGAGTACTTCCTATGCTGCAGCACCAGTGGAGCCAGCTATATTCAGCATTTCTGCACAGAGAGACCAAAAGACAAGCATGGAGGAGCGACATCCCCCTTCCACTGCAGGGTGTCTCATCACAGCAAGCACTGGAGCACTGCTTTCACAGGGTATCCCATCATAGCAAGCACTGGAGCATTGCTTTCCTGAAGTAATGTGTTAGGGATGCTTTACAGCAACAGTCTCCTATGGCAGGCAGCTTTAGTGAACATCTTCAGAATTGCTGCTGCATCAGCAAAACCAAAAATCAGCCCTGACCTGCAGCAAAGCACACATGTGGAGATGTGACAGCAGTTTTCCCCCCAATCAGCCCTGGGCAGCCAGAATTGCCCCAACTCTACAAAGAGCTTTGGGAAGCTAGTAGAGAAGAGGCAGACAGCAAAAACAAACTCATACCAACAAGTTAGAACAAGTTTATACTGCTGCAGCAAGTCACAGAGAAGCATCATCCCAAAGGAAAACGGCATGTTCTTGTCTTCAACACAAGTGTGTGGCTGGCAGGGACACTCCTGCCTTGTGCAGAGCTGCAGGAGGAACACCCCTGTGGTGGTATCTGTCATCACAGAATCTTTGTGAGCTGCAGCCATGGCTGATCATTCCAGCTTTTGCTTCTTGTCTTTAGAAAGTAAGTATTGATGGGTTTTACACTGTCATACCAGCTCCTCAGGCAACCCCACATGGGATGGAACACCAACTTCTGCCTAGTTTCAGAGCCTAACATAAGGAGAGCAGGGAAATGCTACCACTTGCTTCTTGCTCCATGTATTCCTTTGGCTGACTAGAGAAGGAAAGCTGCTGCAGTGTGTGTGAATCCAACCAAGCATCATATCAAAGCCAAAAATACAAGCACAAGAGAGAAAGAAAACCAAATGTTGTCCAACAGGAGCAGGGATAAAGCTGCACGGTGCTTTTCTCTAGCAGAAGGTTCTGTGAGGAGCCACATCCCAAATAAAAGTGGCAATGGGATGTATGTGAAATGGAGACTGCTTTTCCAGGCATTAGTGCCTCTGGATGGGAGGACAGGCTCTGTTCTGGAACAGGAAAGACTGAGGGACACAACTTCCACTGTATCCCCAGTTTGCCAGGAACCCCCTCTGGCAGTGTGCAAACCCAAAGGAAACAACTTTCTCACACACAAAGCACAGACAAAGACACTGAGCAACTACCACTGGTTAACACCTTGCCAGCACTGCCCCGAGCATTACCTGGGGGAGAGGAATGAGGAGCTATGAAAGCTGCTTTCCCCATTACACAAGCTGTCCGAGAACAAATCTGCTTCATTTCCTTCTCCATAATCCTCGAAGTGCTCCTCCCCGCTAATGACCGTGACGATGGAGGGGCTGAGGTCCGAGCCCAGGGGCAGGTCGTGGGGATGGGATCTGTGGGAACAGAGAGGGAGGTGTTAGAGGGTGAACACTGTGGCAGCCTTTCCAGCTGCATTCAACCCATCCACTTTCCAAGCCACCTCTCCCATTCTGGCAGAGCAGTTCTTCCTTACAGCTCAGTTCACCAAAGGGGCAGCCCTGGCACCACTGGGAAGCCTGCGGCAAGTTTCTTCAGGACAAACCAATGTGTTTTCAAACCAGCTCTCCCTGGCAGCCACAACATAGGATTTGGGGGCAGGCAGACTTGGAAGAGAGCAGCCAGGGTTGGTGGCAAGCCCCTGCAAGGTCCAGCTGCAACCAAAAGCTCAGCATGCCCCAAACACACCCAAAATACGTTCTGAGTTGCACTGTCAGCCTGGGTGCCCTGCTCCACTCACTAATTGCTGTGTAATCCTATCAAGAGCCCAGGACTGGGGTTTAACACTGTCACTGCCCCTCCATGACACAAATCCTGGTGCTTTACAGGCAGTGACAGACTCCCAGCAAGACAAAGGAGCCCTTTCCCTCCTCCTGCTTGGAAAACTCTCTATGCCTTCATGAGAATCTTGTTCCACGTGCCTATAACGCTGGATCCAGAAGGCTGCAGCATGTTAAGCCTCAGTCTAAACCCTTAGCACACCCAGCACAGGTCCTGGGAAGTTCCTTTGCTTCAGAGGGACCTCAGCACAGAGGTCACTGTTTCTGTAATTATCTCTTCATGTGCACAGCGTAGGATGAAGTCAAGTATCCATGGCAGTGTGTGCCCACTCTGAGGACCTTCCTGCTCAGGACTGCAAAGGTTTTTAAATGAAGCTGGAGGGAAAAGGCAGGGGAGGTGTGTAGGAATCAGGCTATGGAAGCAGCCCACATGCCTATGAGCCACAAGTTTATGTTTTGGGTAGATCAGCATCGCTCTCCTCTCCAAAATTCAGTGCTAAAAGCCAGTAAGATTGTATTATTTACTGCTATCTCAGGCTATGGCCCTATCTACACCCACTTGCTAGGAGAGGGAAAATGGGGCATGATTAGATTGCTGTACTACAGCAGAAAAAAAAGATTACAGATAAGCCATTTATGATAAAAACCTGCACCATCTGAAGGATTTGCCCTTATCCCCCTAATAAAAATATGTCAACCCTCCAGCTAAACCAGCAGCAGATCTCTATTTAACCACAGACAAGTCCAGTCCAGCTTGTAGGCATCTGCACATCCTCCCTGTGCACTGGAGAAGCTCTGATATTCCCCCAGCAGGATGTGATCCATCCAAACCCCATCCTCCTGCTGATGAGTCAAGCACTGTGCCCAGCAGACCCTTGCCAAAAGCATCGGAAATCTCTCCAGGAATAGAAGGCAGGGGGTGGAATTTTTAACTAGCAAGCAAACCCCAACCCCAAATCTCTAGATCTGAAGCTGTGGTTTGACAAGCACCATCCAGAAGCAGATCTGGTGAGGCACCTGGAAACCCTCAGACAGAGATCCTGTGGGAAATAAATACTACAAGTATTTCACATTAGGGTTCTAGCAGTTTCAAGATCCAGAGTCCAGCTAATCTTTGCTACACACAGCCTATAAAAACCCCCCAAAACTTAAGCCCCAACCATCTAAGGTATGTTGAGCTTTAACAGCTCCTGAGAAGCAGCAGGGTGGACATTGTGCTCCAGCCCACCAGCCATGCTGCTCAGATTGTACTTACTGACCACCGCCTAGCACAGCTCGGGGCACTCAGTGTAAAACCATCATCCTGCCTGGGGTCTGATGGCATCAAATCCAGCTCTCAGCAGCTCAAGAACAGCCTTCCAGAGGTTTCCATCTCAATCTTTAAGCCAAATGAACTTTTCCCCTTTTTCCCTACCTGGAATTTGCTCCCATTTAACACAGGCATGAACCAGCACCACTTCGTCTGGTCACAGCCCCCAAAGGACACCTCACCTCTGACCTTCCCAAGCTAACTCTGGCAGTAAGAGGGAAGCCTCAAGAAGAACCTACGTTTCTAAGCCATTCCCTCCCAAGCAGAGTGTTTGGTACCTACAGGCAGGGGAATCCGAGGCACGGCACTTTTCCCAGGGGCCGGGAGCGCACGCAGGCTGCCATGGCCCCTCCAGGGAACCTTCCCTCTGCAGGCAGGGAGCTCAGCAACCGATTAGATCCTGATTTAACTGCCGGAGAGCTGAGCGTGCCCGGGTGAGGAGAGCCTAGCCACTTAATCCCATTTCTTCCCTAAGCCACAGCACCCTTTCAGCCCTGGCACTGAGCACCCAGCCATGCTGACAGTTCACGGCATCTCTGATGGCTCCAGATGTGAGTTGGGGTTGGGAGGGAAGCCTGGTGCTTTCTAAAAGCAACAGGAACAGTAAGTACTCACCAGAGCACTAGGCCTGGGGAATGTGGTTTTGGCTAAAATAACTCTTGTGTATTAGCAGACCTAAAGCAGTGATGGTGCTAGAGGTTTCAGTGCAGACCAGTGCTCTTGGGTCATTATTAAATCAGTTACAGAATCATACAGAATCCCAGCATGGTGGGGTTTGGAAGGGACCTCTAGGGATCATCTAGTCCACCTCCCCTGCCCATAAAGCAGGGTTACCCACAGCAGATTGCTCAGGATCACCTCCAGGTGCCTTTGGAATCTCTCCACAGAAGGAGACTCCACAACCTCTCTGGGCAGCCTGGGACAGGGCTCTGGCACCCTCACAGCAAAGAAGTTTCTCCTCCTGTTCAGATGGAACCTACTGGGTTCCATTTTGTGCCCATTACCCTTTGTCCTGTCACTGGGCACCACTGAAAAGAATCTGGCCCTCTCCTCTTGACCCCGCCCTTTAGACATTGATCATTGATCAGCCCCAGGGCTCTCAGCCTTTCCTCCTCTCAGAGATGCTCCAGTCCCCTTAGCATCCTCCTACCCTCTGCTGGATCCTCTGCAGTAGTGTCTTGTTTCTCTTCAGCTGGGGAGCCCAGAAGCGGACTCAGGACTCCAGCAGTGGCCTGACTAGGGCAGAGTAGAGGGATGACAAGGCCATTTGCCTTCTTTGCCACGAGGGCACATTGCTGGCTCATGGGGAACTTGTTGTCCTCAGCACTGCTACATCCTTCTCTATGGAGCTGCTTTCCAGCAGGTAAACCCCTAACTTGTGCATGGGGTTATTCCTCCTCAGGTGCAGGACTCTACACTTGCTCTTGTTGAACTTCATGAGGTTCCTCTCCACCCAAATCACAGCCTGTCCACGTCAGTTATTGCCCCCTCTCCTGCCCTCCCAGTATCCCAGTTTCACCCAAAACCCCCAACTTTTCCTGCAAAATCTACAAAGTGAGGTGGGCCCAGAAGCAGTTTTGCCAGCAGCAGCTCTGACAGGGGGACAAAGATCTTAGCTCACATTTCTGTGCTTCAGGCAGGAGTTTAAAACTAGTTCTCACAGGAGGGAGCTGCAGATCAAAGGGCACAGGCTTGTTTAGGAAAAACAAGAATATGATGAGTTCCCCTCCTGACTTGAAAATTACATGTTGTGTTTCTGGCTTAAGTGATGGATTAAAAACTGCAGGTATTTCAGGTGTTTGGATCACCTGAGAACTTCTTTTAGAGGTTAAAGATGCTGATGAGGGCACAGCAGCTCTCCCAAGGCAAGTAACGATTAATTCAAAGAGATTGCCAGGCCGAGTTCCAAAACCAGCCCACGCATGGTGCAGCCTAATTATTATCATTACTCTTCAAGAAGAGCTATTTTGGTCTCACTTGAAGTTCCAAACACAAAGAACAAACCAAATCCTCAGGCTACATCTCCCCTGCTACTCGTGTGCCAGAGGTTCTTGGCCTGCAGGGTGAAGTCCCCACTCACCCATGCTCTGGCTCCTCGATGGGGTCTGTGTACTCTGAGTGCACGGTGGAGTCAATGGCACTGTCTGTTTCCACCTCGTCATGCATCTCGTGGTGCACTAGTGTGCTGGTGTCTTCATCTGTGAAGGTTTCACACTCGCTGTAGGTGCTCTCTGAGCCCATGTAAGCACTGTCAGTCACCTCATTTGCCTGGGAAAAAAAAGAACACAAGAGGGGGGAAAAAAAAACCCAAATAAGAGAGGGTAGAATTATTTAGGTCGGAAAAGATCTCTAAGATCATCAAGTCCAAGGGGTTGTCCCAACACCACCATCTGTCTAAACCACGTTGTGATGTGCCATGTCTATGTGTTTTCTGAACACTTCAAGGGATGGGGACTCCACCACTGCCTTAGGCAGCCTGGGCCAGGCCTTGACAACCTTTTCAGGGAAGACACTGTTCCTAACAGCCAACCATATCCAAGAAATTTTACCTAATATCCAACCTGAACCTTCGCTGGTGCAACTTGAGGCTGTTTCCCCTTGTTCGATTGTTTATTAGCCAAGGGAAAAGACCAACCCCCATCTCACTCCAACCTCCTTTCAGGGAGCTGTAGAGCAAGAAGGTCTCCCCTGAGCCTCCTCTTCTTCAGACTAAACAACCCCAGTTCCCTCAGCTGCTTCTCACAAGACTTCTGCTCTAGACCCTTCACCAGCTTCCTCTGGACACACTCCAGCACCTCAATGTTTTTCTTGGAGTGAGTGCCCAAAACTGAACCCAGGACTCAAGGTGTGACCTCCCCAGTGCCCAGTCCAGGAGGACAATCCCTGCCCTAGTCCTGCTGGCCACACTAGTGCTGATCCAAGCCAGAATGCTCTTGGCCTTCTTGGCCACCTGGGCACACTGCTGGCTTATGTTCAGCTGATGTTGACCAACCCCCCCAGGTCCTTTTCCACTGGGCAGTTTTCCAGCCACTCTGCCCCATAGCTACGTGGTTTCACTTACAGGAGGGCAGAATACCTCTGGGGCAGCTGACTGCTGTTGTGTTCCATTTCTAAGCACAGAAATCCAACCTCCTAAAGGCAGCATGAGCCATACCCTGCAGCCAGGTGCTGCTCTGCCTCCAGGTCCCAGGAGTGAGTGTGGCCTTGGGGTGCAGCACAGCCTTTGGGCCACGTGTGTTCTCCAATAGCAGTGTTTGGAAAGCAGCCTAGTGAAATATATGCTACAGAAGAGTTGGAGGGAGATTGTGCTGTGAGCAAGTATGGATTTGTGGAGTCCTGGAGGGATTACCCATTGCTTACTCAGCAGTTCTGATTACTCTTGCTTTCACCCACTCCATTTTAAGAGGACACATTATTAATCTGAATTCTCTGCAAAAAAAACCCCCACCTTTCAAAACTACCAGTTAGCCTTTAAAGCACTTTTTGCTCCCCTCTGGGAATATGAGGACATCCTCCATCCCCCAGCAGAAAACAAGCTGGTTTATAGATCCTCATTATGGTGTCTGATATGCTGGGATTGCATAAGCAGGACTCTCAAATCTCCAGAATTCATCTGGAACAGCATCTCAGGCATTTTGCACTACTTCCCCACAGGGATTCCTGCAGCAGGCTCTGGGAAAGCCACAGGATTTAGTTTTTAAGACCTCATGCTACGAGCACAGAGGACTGAGCTTTCCTCCCACTTCTGCCCCTCAGGCAGGTGTTCATCTTCAGTCCTGCCCCTGCTCATACATGTGGGCAGGGATGGTCCACAGATGGTGCTGAGCCTGGAACCATGCTCCTGTTTGGAGGAGAGCTAAGGGAGCACAAAAAGAAACCCTCCTAGAGCAAAAGCTCTTGTTACCCATCCAGCAAGGACAGGCTGAATGAGCTAGAAGCAGCCAGCACCAGAGCAGCACATTAACCACATTAACTCAGCCCCATTGAGGATGTGCAGTGACTGATTTATTCTTCAACACAATTTGCAAAACTTGCTTTGCCTTTAGCAAAGGAGAACATTTTCCCCTCTGTAACACCAGCCTAGGTGAGACTGCAAATGCAAGAGCCCTGTTAAAATTCAACCTCCACGGTCAGAGAGTTGAGGGACAGCTGAAACTGTAAACAAAGTCCTTCTCCTGAGCACCACCGTGGAGAACTTTGCTGTACATTTCACCACAGATTGAGTAACTAAACCTCAAGGGAAGATAGGAGGGGGGGGAGAGGCAAAACAAGGGATCTTAGGTAAGGTATTACTAAATGCCTGAGAAAGCAAAGCAAAACAAGGACCCTGGGCAAAGGTGCAGACATAGAAAGCTCTTTTTTCTTCTGGCCTCATAAGCAGTTGGTTCATGTGCTGACCTCCTGCCACATCTCTCCTTTAGCCAAGTTTGCCTTTCTGTGAGCAGGCAGAAAGCAAAACACTTTTCCCAGATTAAAAGCCTCCACTATACACTGAAAGATGTCCATGGGCTTGGGACAGCCAGGCTAGGCTAGAAGTGCCCTGGAGGACTTGCTGGGAACTTTCCCACCATGCTCAGAGTGGGTTTGGTGTCACCTGTATTACACTATTTTAAGACTTTTACCAAATAAAAGATACCATTAGGTGCTTCAGGTAATCTTAAACCTTAAAACAGAGGAACCCACAGAGTCCCCAAACTGAAACAGGGTCACAGTTCCACTGAAGTTCCAGCCCCCCCAGGAGATAACTCCCCTGGGGCCAGACCTGTTTGCCCAGCTGAGCACAGCACTGGATGGCTCAAAGGTCTTCAGTGAACCACAGGGGAATCTGGAAGCCCAGCAGTGAGCCCTCCTGCTCCTGAAAGGAAATACATGGCTGAAATCAGCAGTGAGGTGATGTCATGTGCCCTGATAAAACAGGTGAGACTGTGAAGCACCTACAGGAGACTTCTCCAGCAGCAGTCCATCTGTTCCAGGCACATTGGAATAAAAACCATTTGATTAAATGTTGTAAAGTGCTATAAAAACCACAGTGATTTAAAAAAACAAACACTTGAGTATGAGGAGAGGAGACAAGGCTATTGGGAGTCACCTGCAAAGTATAGGCAGGGACAGGGTAAGCTTTGATCTGTGGTGAACAGAAGGCGCAGCCCAAGCTTTGGTAAGGGACTGTCGTCGAGAGGAGGACAAAGCCTGGCTCCCAGGGAAGCTCCTCCCACTCTGCTCTGCCCTAGTCAGGCCACAGCTGGAGAACTGGGTCCACTTCTGGGCTCCCCAGTTCAAGAGGCTACAAAGATGCTGAGGGGACTGGAGCATCTCTGGGAGCAGGAAAGGCTGAGAGCCCTGGGCCTCGTTATCCGGAGAAGAGCAGCCCCAGAGGGGATCTGCTCAATGCTGAGCAATTATTTAAAGGGTGGGGAAAGAGGCTGGGGCCAGAATCTTCTCAGTGATGCCCAGGGACAGGACAAGGGGCAGAGGGCACAAACTGGAACCCATCTGAACAGAAGGAGAAATTTCTTTGCTGTAAGGGTGCCAGAGCCCTGTCCCAGGCTGCCCAGAGAGGTTGTGGAGTCTCTTTCTCTGGAGAGATTCCAAAGACACCTGGAGGTGACCCATGCTTTATAGGCAGAGGAGTTGGACTAGATGATCCCCAGAGGTCCCTTCCAAATCCCACCATGCTGGGATTCTGTGAATTTCTGCAGGGCTGGTCCCCAGCCTGTGTCTGGAGCCATCCCAGTATTCCAGAGTTCTGCTGTCCTGTGCCACAAACACTCAGAAGCTCAGGAAGGGAACCGGGGCGGGAGAGAGGAAAAGGGAAAACAACTCTGTTTTCCCAGCAAGTGTGAGCCTGAGAATGCCAGCACTGACTGCACACAGGACAGAGTGGGGAGACAGAGTGGAGATAAAAACCACCCTCCAAGGACACCCTGTCCCTGGTGCCAGTGCCAGGCTGGGAACACTGCCCTATTCGAAGCCAAGCTATGCAACCACCCAGAGAGCCACACACCATGGCTGTGGGATAGGCTCCATCCCAAAGGAGAGGGGATGAAGAGCATCCCCTTGCTCAGTGCAGTATCTCATAGAGGTAGCCTGGCTGGCAATGCTGAGTCCAGCATGGCTATTGGTGCTGCAGCTTCAGCCTGCCCAGTGTCCTTGCTTAAATTGGCCTTAAACCAATCTAAAGCCAAAGAGAAGGAAGATGAGTTGTGTTTACAGTCCTATCTGGGTCTGCATTAATACAACCACCTTCAAAGCCCTGAAACACTCCACAGCAGCTCAGCCAGAAAGCCTTAACACCACTGAGCAACCCCACTCCTGTGCCCACCACCAGCAGCAAGGCACTGACTTCTCAGCCACAATAGCTGCCTCTTGCCATGTACTTGGGCAATTTCCACTTTTCTGAGACATCAGAAAACCTGTGCTCAGCTTAAGGTGAAGGCAACTTTCACAACACAGCCCCTGAAGCTGGGTTTAGAGGCTACTATGCTCAGTAACACCCCTCAGGGCTGGACAAGAGAACTGTGCTGTATCTGTTGGGGCAAATGGAAAACATCCCCAAAAGAAACCCCAAAACTGAAAAAAACCAACTCACAAGACATCAGATCTTCCAGACTGTTCTCAGCACCCCAAAAGCCTGCACCCACCATCTCTCCTGGTCCAGTTGCCCCAAGAAGACCCAGGCAGAGAGGACTGTGAAGGCACCATCATGTGCACAACCCCTATAGACTACAGGGAGGAGAAATTGCTCCTAAATACACTGCACACACTGACACACTCGGTAAGAACACAGCAAGCAGCTGAGCTTGGTGGATTCCCAACCTGCCTCTTCCCAGCACCTCCAGAGCTAACAGCAGCTTGGAGGCTGGAGATCTGCCCCCCTCCAGAAACCCAATCCTTCCTCACCCCGTGTCAGCGCTCCAAACCCACCTGGGGACACATGGCCTCCTCGCCCAAGCTCAGCCCAGCTCCGGGAGCCGCTCCAGGCTGCGTCTGGGAGGCAGGAGGAAGCAGGAAGCAAAACCCAGGCGAGGCTGGGCTGGAGGCTTACCGACTAACACAGCACCTTTTGTTCCCAGAGCCGGCGATAAGGAGAGGAGACGGAACAGGTGACTGAGTGCAGCCCTCCCGGGCAGGGGAATGCCAAAACAAAAGCAGGTCCTGGAAGCCCCACGCAGTTCCAGCCCTGCTCCAGGGCCACATGCTTTCTTTTCCCACCACCAAGGAAAAAAGTCAATTTTGCAGAGGACCTCTAGAAGGTTTCAGGGTTTATCTCATCCTTCCTGATAGCTCTGGTGAATATTTAAGCACGAAATGACAAATTCTTTCCTTATAGCCACAAAGAGGAGAATGAATAAAACTTGCCTTGCTCACCAGGGATGACGACCAGGAGCACTTTGCCTCTGATGAATAGGCAATGGCAAGCACTGCTCAGGTGATTCAGACAGCAATCCATGATAAGCAGTGACAATATTAACCATGAAAAAGGGCTGGTGCTTCAGCTAACTGAGTTTACAAACACACCAGTCACACTGCTGCCCTACCTCTGCCTTGCCCCCACCCAAGCAGCTTCTCTCTGCCAACACAGGAGCCCTCTCAGAGCTGGCTCTGCAGGGTGGCCAGGCCCACAGGACCCTCCCTTCCCCACGGCAGCCCCTGGCATACAAAATCCTCGACAGCACATGGTTTGCAACACACCACTCAAACTTACAAGGTCTGAGGGGTTTGTCTGCTTTTCCATTTCCTCTCTACAGAAACCTCCCATACTTCAAACCTCAGACTCCCTTAGCTGTGCCTGCTCAGCATGAACAGAAGTAATTCATTCCATTACCTTCACAAATCATATTTTGTCTGGGTTATCCTTGCTCTCCTCTGGGTCACATCCTTCCTGAAGCACAGTGCCCTGAGCAGGACCTACTACTCAGCAACACTGCCAGGAAGCATCTTGCACCTTGATAACCAGTTGACCTTCTGTGCTGAGTCCACAAAAAGCAAGGACTCCTGCTCATGATCAGGGCAGCAGAAGAGTTATGCTTTAACCTCAGCTCTCCTCCTGGTTCTGTCCAGATCTGCTGAGCAGGTCACAGCCCTTTGGCTCTCCCAGCACCTTTGCATGTGCCACAAGTTTAACACCACTGCAAGGAGCCCAAAGTCAGATCCCCTACAGTACAGCTAGTTAGGGAACCCCAACCACTGCCAGTTTTACTTCTCAAACTCCTACTTTGCTTTGAGACACCTTTGCTACCAGTGCTGCATGGTGGTTCACAGTCTCCTGATGCTTCTGTCTCCCTCCAGCCCAGCTCCCATGGTTTTCAGTCCCACACACTGCACTCCTGGTTCAAGATAAGGCTTCAAGGTCTTTGTTTTCCAAACTCCTTCTGAGCTATTTTGTTCAAGGCAAACACTCCAACTAGGAGCTTTTCTGATCAGCAAAGAAATTTCTCACCATAACCCTGGACTAGAGTCCTGCCTTCAGGGACATTCATGCCCAGTTTACACTCCTGTCCTTGCTTCTAAGCAGTACTGAGTCTGTACCAAAGAGGAATTTCCTTGGTATTTTCAGGCTTTTTCCTTCCAAGTCATCCCCACACTGAATGTGCTCTACATGTGTGAAGGGGACAGGCAGCTCCCTTTGCCTCTCAGTGCAGGGGAACAGAAAGGCCCCTGCAGGGGACAGCAAGCACATTGCTCAGGGTTCTGTGTGCTTCTCCAGGGGACAGATGAACAGACCCAAAACTGCAGCCATCACGTTTCACAGCCCTGCAGCTCTGGCCACCTACAAGATTCTGAGTCCAGCAGCTGTTAAAGACAAACTGAACCCAGCTCCAGCAGCCAACTCAGAGAGGGATTTGAGATTTTCCTTTGTTTACCTGCTGCACAGCTGGTTAGCGTTGCTGTTGCAGGAAAGCAAAATTCCCCTCTCGTGGCTGTGCAGGGCTCAGCACGATGCAGTTTCCTGGCTGCTACTGAGAGGAGCCACGGGAACTGCCCAGCAGATGGCAACAGTCCTGCACAAGGCACACAGCACTGCACAGCACCCCTGCCTGCCCCACTGCCCCCCCACCTCTCACCTGCAGGAGTTTCAGCTGCCCTGCCTTGCAGATCTCAAAAAGGGATCTTCGAAGATCCTCAGCCTTGCTGGCCCAGGTTCTTATGGTTAGAATCATAGAATCACAGACTGATTTGGGTCAGAAGGGATCTTAAGGGTCATCTAGTCCAAGACCCCTGCAGGACAATCTGCAACTAGAGCAGGTTGCTCACAGCCCCAGACAACTTCACCTGGAATGATTCCAGGGGTGGGACATCTACCAGCTCTGTGGGGAACCCGGGCCAGGGTCTCACCAGCCTCACAGTGAACAATTTCTTCTTTCTATCCAGTCTGAATCTCCTTCTTTTAGTTTAAAACCACCACCCCTTGTCCTGTCACAACAGGCACTGCTGAACAACCTGTCCCCATCTTTTTGATAGGCCATTTAAATACAGAATGGCTGCAATAAGCTCTCCCTGGAGCCTTCTCTTCTCCAGGCTGAACAAGGCCAACTCTCTCAGCCTGTCCTCACAGCAGAGGGGTTCCACCCTCTGATCATCTCTGTGGCCTCTTCTGGACCCACTCCATCAGGTCCATGTCTCTCCTGTGCTGACTCCAGAGCTAGCCCCAGCACTGCAGCTGAGGTCTCCCCAGAGCAGAGGCAGAATCCCCTCCCTGCCCTGCTGGTCATGCTGCTGGGGATGCAGCCCAGGACATGGTTGGCTTCTGGGCTGTGAGCACACACTTCCACCTTGGCCAAGGAGAAATATGCTCCCTGGGGCTGCAGGCAGGTAACCTTGGGGAGGTGATGCCCTCCCTGCTCTGAAGTGGGTGGACAGGGGTGAGATTCCTCTTGTCCACCTGACAGTGGAGCACTAGGGATATGGATGAGCCCTCTGCAAGCACAGCTGGATGCACAAGAAGCCACACAGCTGCAGGAACTCAAGTTGCTGCATTTTCAATCCCCTGCAAGCTGCTGTCTCAGCAGAGCCACACAACCAGAAATCCTCTTTGAAACCAGTTTCTGACAGACCTGTCTGCTGGACAGACCTGGCAAGGTGCAGCAAGAGCCAAAAGCTCTGCAGCACATCAGGAGCCACACCAGTGGCTGAACTGTGGAAGTATCTGACATTACAAAGGTCGCTCTGTGAAGTGTCTAAGTGCAGACCTTGCTCTCTTCCAGAGGCTTTTACACCCTTACTGAAAAATCCAAGTGTTGGTTCTTCTCTCTAGAGAGCAAACACTTGCTGGTGACACCAGTACTTAGGTTTTCCATGGATGTTCAGCTCTCTCCTGAGAGCCACCAGAAAAGCAGATGAGTCACCAAGAAGAGCAACCTTATTAACAAAGAAGACATTTTCATTTAGATTGCTTAAAGCACTTGTTTACACTTGTGTGAACAAACATTGAGGAGAAAAGCTCTCTGCCAAGGCTCCTACACTTGTAAGAGCCAAGCACTCAAGCCACCAAGGTTTTGTGCTGTTCAAGGGGGACCACACTTGACACTCCAAATCCAGCCATCACAATTACTCTCAGTACCACAACACAGCACATCTCCTTCAGATCACCTTTCAAATGGCCTCTGAGGTGACATGAGAGGAGAAAGGCTAGCTGTGCTCCTTCACCCCACAGCCCTGCCAAAGCAAGAGGGAGTCCCCTGGTGCCTGAAGCCCACCTGCTGCATTCTAGGGGCTGAGAAAGGAACTGGTGTGTTGAAGAGGCTGTTGAGCTGCCTGCTTGTCCCACAAAGCAGCAAGTTTGAGAGGTGTGTGCTCTCTGTGCACCATCCTCCCAGCTCTGAAATGGGGATGTCTGAGAACACCAACTGTTTTTGCTGGTGGTGTGGGAGGTCTTCTTGGAGAAAAGGCAACACCTTCACTTTTGGAAGGGTGCTTTTCCCCCTTCTGCTCTTCAAGGTGAATTCAAACAAGGTGGGTCAAGCCCTCAGCTCATCTCCAGAGCCTCGAGCTCTGGAGCCCTCAGCACTAGAAGGACAGGAACCTCTTGGAGTGGGACCAGAGGAGGGCACAGTAATGATCCCAGCATGGAACCCTTCTGCTGTGAGGACAGGCTGAAAGAGAGTTGGGGTTGCTCAGCCTGAAAAACAGAAGGCTCCAGGGAGACCTTACTGCAGCCATTCAGTACTTAAAGATGGGGACAGACTGTTCAGCAGGGCCTATTGTGACAGCACAAGAGGTGGTGGTTTTAAACTAAAAGAAGGAGATTCAGACTGGATAGAAGGAAGAAACTGTTCAACTGTGTAGCTGGTGAGACCCTGGCCTGGGTTCCCCAGAGAGCTGGTAGATGTCCCATCCCTGGAACCATTCCAGGTGAGGTTGTTTGGGGTTTGGGGCTGTGAGTAACCTGCTCCAGTTGCAGATGTCCCTGCTGACTGAGTGAGGTTGAACTAGATGACCTTGAAAGGTCCCATCCCACCCAAACTGGTCCATGATTCCATGCCTAGACATTGGAAAAGGCCATTATTCTCTTTTCTGTCTGTTCTTTTCCAGAGGTGCTGACTGCTGCCCCTAGGGCAGAAGACCCTGCTGGAGCCCCCTCAGCAGACAGCTCTGCCAGGCAGCCAGCACACTGCTCCCAGCAGGTCACTCTGTACAACAGCTTCTCTCATCTCCTGCTCCCTGAACCAGCTCCAGCTTTCCAAAGTACAGCACTAGAGGACATGTGGGCTAAAATGCACATTGGGAGCTTGCTGCTCAGCTGAAGGAGAACAGAAACCACACACCCCAAGATACCAATTTATTTTTACACAGCCAGTGCTGAGCACTGTTCCTCAATCGTGTTCACATTTGCTGAACCTCTACAAAATCCTCACAGGCTGGAAGTTATTTCAAGTCATGTATCCAAGACAACAAAGGTAATTATTCCCTGGCATGCTAGATGCAGACACCAGCAGAGCTCTGGTATTTAGATGATTCCCCTGAATGGAGGAGGAGAACCCATTTACACCTTACTGAAAAGGAGGTTTCAGGATCCATCACCTCTTCCCTTCAGGTCACCTTGTGTTGTTTCAAGGAAATGATGGCCCAGCAGCAGAAGTACTTCATCCCAGTGGGGCACACACCCAGCTTGTTGGTATTCCTGCCCAGAATAGCTTGCAGCACTGACAGAGCTCATCTGTGTTAAATTAGCCCTTAGGAAACATCCCTGCTCTGAATCTCAGAAGACTGTCCCTTGATGCAGGTCTGAGGAGCAATGAAGCAAAAGCCCTTCCCTGCATGAGCACTGAGACACAGGCTGTCCCAGCCTCTCCACCACTCAGTCCAGAGGTGAAAAAGCACCTTGGTGACCTTGTACCAGAGAGATAAAGACTAGGAAAACCCATCTCCCTCCCTGCCCCCTTCTGCTCAGCTCTCACTGCCTTTTGTAACTATCTTTGAAACAGGAGAAATTACCTAACACTCCACGTGGTCTTGAAAGGCTTCTGGGGGAAGAACCCAACTCTTCTGGCTGTGTCCATCCCAACAGTCCTAAGGTGACAGTGCAAATCCATTGAACTGATGGAGAATGGGAGACAGCAAACAGGCTCAAAAGGAAACCTGTCTTTGACCTGGAAATGGGATGATGACCTTTTGACAGTCAAATGTGAGAGCTTCAAGCCATCTTTAGTGATGGCCTCAAGCTGCCCCACAGGAAGTTTAGTTAGGAACAATTTCTTCCCCAAAAGGGCTGTCAAGCTCTGGCCCAGGCTGCCCAGGGCAGTGGTGGAGTCATCAACCCTAGAGGGATTTATAAGATGTGTAGATGTGGTGCTGAGGGACATGGTTTAGTGGTGACCTGGCAGTGTTAGGTTAACAGTTGGACTCAATAGAGCTCTTTTCCAACCTTAATGATTCTATGACTCTTGCCAACATGGGGAAGACCAGGTGCCCACTAGGAAACTCAAGACAATAGCCTGAGCTTTTTATCAGGAGGTCACCAGGCTAAAAGAACACTTTACAGACTACACAAAGCAAAGACATGTGCATCTGCATGCAAACACTAAGGAGGCTTGGAGTCCCTTTGCTGGAAACTGTCTACATGATAAAAACATCCAGGCTACCAAGACATAAGAGTCAAAAACCTGAAGAGGAAAGGCTGGAAAAGGAGATGCAGAAGGAAGCTATTCAGTCCCCACATGGGACTAGGAAGCCAGCACTTTGCACTGAAGGCACCTGCAGCACCTTCTGCTCCAGCCTGGATGGCACAGAGCAGGAACAGAGGAAGCCTACCAAGCACAGTCTGAAAGCCCAACAACACAGCCAACATGGCACTGCAACAGCAGCCTCCTGTCCTGCTGGAGAGAGCAGACACAGCACATCACTGCAATATGCTCCTGTGCTAAGGAAGACAGAAGGGAACTGAGGGATGGAGGCTCTGACTTCTGACAGAAGGAAAAGAAAAAATGTCAGCATCCTTGATCAAGCCCAAGAATAGAAGAGAAATCCATGGGTTTGTCTTCTGCTCTGCTTTTTACTGGCCAAACAGCACAAAGTGCCTCCATCCAACTGCTCTGCTGTGCCTCACAGGTAGGCTCCTGGCTGGTACAGCTCAAAAATCAGGCTCAGGTTCTCCAACCTCAGAAACTTCAGCAATAAGACAAACACAACAGCAGCAGGTACCCTTCCCACAACACTAGTGTCTCACCCCACAAAGAGTCTCCCTCCTTCCCCCCAGGGCACCATGCTCTGTCAATTCTCCAAGCTAAGACAGTACTAGCTGTGGGTTTGCACTTGAACACCAATTTTTAAACACCACCAAATGCTCACTGCAAATTCTCTGGGCCAATCACCCACAGATTAAAGGATTCACCTGCACTATGTGTCAAGCATCCCTGAGCCCTCTCACAGCAGAAGCTCTTCTCCCCCAGCCAAACCCTCCCTGCTCCAGTTTCACACTGCACACAGCTGGCATTTGCAGGGGTTAACAGTGCTCATACTTGCCTCAAACGTGACGAAGTCATCAAACTCATCAGGACAGGCTGGGGCTTCCTCCTCAGGAGTATATCCCATATCATACAACTGGCTGTCAGGATCTGCAGAGGGAAATAAAAGCAGAAAGAGAATCATCAAAAAGAAACATGCACCCTCAAGCAAATGACAGCTCTGGGAGACACCCAGCAACTGAACAAGAAGCTCCTCTTGCACGCACCAGTGCCTTCAGCTTTCAAAAAGGCCCTCTGCTCCCAGGCATCCCACCACTACCTTGGCTGGAAGGTAGCTGGGACAGCTGCTGCCTGACAGAGGTCCTACAAGGCCCCTTGATGCTCTGATGGGGCTGGCACCTGGATTCATTCCTACCCCACCATGGTCTCCATTCCTTTTCCTGGTTTCTTCCCTATCTCTGTTTCCTGCATCCTCTTCTTCTCCCAGAAGGCTTTAATCCTGCTGTGGGCAGGGAATGCATTAGATCTATGTGTGACAGCCAACTACCATGGGAACAGCAGGGAAAGCAGGCTGCACCCAAGCTGTTCTCAGGCACTGCTCCTCCCGTGGCCAGTCACATCAGGAGCCATCCTCACAGGAGGACAGGAAAATAGGAGCTTTTCAAAGAGATGTCTTTAAAAAAACCCCATAAATTACTCCTCCCACCCCCAAACATCCATCTGGAGCAGAGTGGAGCAGCATTTCTCCAAGCCCTTTGACCAAGGAAGGGAGCATAAATTCTGTGTGCTCCCTCAAGCAACAGCTAATGCCTGATCCAGCACACGACCTAGATCACAGCCTGGAAACACCAAATCAAGATCAGCTGCTGCAGTCCCAAAATAAATAGCAAGCTCAAAACCACAAGCCTTGGAGCTGCAAATCTTGCAGCACTAGGTTTGTCTGATGTTGATAAACTTGGCCAGGCAGAGGGAGTCATTCTGTTAGTGCTCCCAGGACAGCTCAGCAATCACCAGGATTTGAGGAGGGACAAGCTTTCCTTCTACAGCTGCTCAAGGCAGATGATGAGAGCTGAGCTACAAAGCAGGGTCTGCTTTCTGTGTCCTTCAGGCTAGTGGCCTCCCAGCAGGCTGCCAGTGTAGCCAAATCAAATAGCTCCCAGACTTAAGGTCATAACCAAAGGGGCAGGGAAGTCACAGGATGCTCTGCTGCAGCCAAGCAGCACAGGCACCCAGATGGGATCACAGGCAGCTCCTCCTAAAGGGTACAGAATCACAGAATCATTTTGGTTGGAAAAGACCTTTCAGATCATCAAGTCCAACCATTAACCAGCACTGCCAGGTCACTACTAAACCTTGTCTCTCAGCACCACAGCTACACATCATCTAAACCCTTCCAGGGATGGTGACTCCACCATGGCCCTGGGCAGCCTGTGCCAGGCCTTGACAACTCTTTCTGGGAAGACATTGTTCCTAATGTCCAACCTAAACCTCCCCTGGCACAACTTAATGCTGTTTCCTCTTGTCCTATCACTTCTTTCTTGGTAGAAGAAACCAACCCCTACCTGGCTCTAACCTCCTTTCAGGGAGCTACAGAGAGTGAGAAGGTCTCCCCTGAGCCTCCTTTTCTCCAGGCTAAACAACCCCTCACAACACTTGTGCTCTAGACCCTTCACCAGCTTCACTGCCCTTCTTTGGGCACATTCCAGCACCTCAATGACCTTCTTGGAAGTGAGGGGCCCAAAACTGAACCCAGGTTTGCAGGTGTGGCCTCCCCAGTGCCCAGTCCAGAAGGACAATCCCTGTTCTACTCCTTCTGCCACACTAGTGCTGATCCAAGCCAGGACACCGTTGGCCTTCTTGGCCTCCTGCATAGTCCCTAGATAGTCACAGCCAGAGCTCTTCCTTTGGGTCCATCTCCAGATACCAAGAAAGGCCATTTTTCATTAAGGGATCTGTACATCTATAGGAAACCAAGGGATTAGGGCACAGGACAGAGTAAGAAGTCAGGCTTACAGCAACACCCCTCCCACCCTAACACCCTCCCGATGCGACCATCAAATGCAAACACAGTCAGGGCCCCAAGAGATCCTGGAGCCACCAACCTAGGGGGTATCAGCAGCTCATGGGGATGATGAGAGAAGAAATGTGACACAGAAATGAGCTCTCCTCTAACCTGGTTTTGGGGCTGCTCAGCCTGGAAAACAGAAGGCTCCAGGGAGACCTTACTGCAGCCTTTCAGTACTTAGAGGGCTTACCAGAAAGATGGGGAGAGACTGTTCAGCAGGGCCTGTTGGGACAGGTTTTAAAGTAAAAGGTTTTAAAGATGGTTTTAAAGTAAAAGAGGGAGATTCAGACTGGATAGAAGGAAGAAATTGTTCACTGTGAGGCTGGTGAGACCCTGGCCCAGGTTGCCCAGAGAGGTGGGAAATGTCCCATCCCTGGAACCATTCCAGGTCAGGTTGTCTGGGGCTGCTCTGATTGCAGATGTTCCTGCTGACTGCAAGGGGTCTTGGACTAGATGACCTTGAAAGGTCCCTTCCCACCCAAAGCAGTCCATGATTCTATGATATCAGGGAGGATCAAAGGGATAGGAACAGCAACCTGCTTGCTGCAAAGCCATGGGAGGACCTCAGGGTAGGTCTCACCAAGAGGTGCCTCTGCTTACTTCCAGGAAAACCAGATAGTGCTCCTGAAACACAACCCATGCCACATCACTGAAATGGAGAGGACAGCCAGGTGCTTCTCTTGCTGACTACAGACCACAGCACAGAGGCAATGGTCACCTCCAGAGAGGTAGCTCTGAGGTGCATGGGGACATCCAAAGGACCAGATCAGCTCACCAGGACACAGGCTGTGGGCACCATGACCTGCCTCTGTGCCCAGCCAGAGCTCTGCCCTGCAGCATGTCCCACCACCCAGCAGGAGCCCTGGGGACAGAGATGCTTCCCACAGCCTCCAAGCATGACCTGGCCCAGCACAAATGCTGCATCTGCAGCACATCTGAATCCTCCAACCGACGGCAGCAAGACTCCAACCCAACAGCTGGATCCTGGGCTCCTGCCAGCCCTTCCAGCTGCCAGACCTTGCACATGTGCTGGGCACAGCAAGGCAACCCAGCCAGCTTTACTGGTGCCCACCCTGCCAGGCCATCTCTAGTGCTGCTGGTGGCACCCTGTGGCAGCCCTGAGAACCACACAGCACCCCCAAGGCAGCAGAGCCAGGCACAGGCTGCTCCCTTCTGCTTACTCCTGTATCATTTCTTTTCCTCCCTCTCTAAGTAGACACACAAATAATTCCTGCTTTTCTACAGACACTGATAAAGATATTTATTCCTCTCAGTCCTTCCAAAGGGAAGATATACTGTCATGTGAAGGCTTCCAGCTCCCTTTGGAAGCACAGACATAAAAGCGTGGGCAGGCCATGCACAAACAGCTCCCTGACATCAGCTGCCTCCTGTACAGCTCTTGCCCAAACTGAGTGCTCCTGGAGCTTCCCCAGCCCTTTAGGTGTTGCTTGGTGCAGGGGCTGAACATGAGACTGCTCCATCTGTCTGCAGAGAGGGTCTCTGCCCAGGCAGGGTTTATTTTTACAGCAAGCTCCAGTGTAAAAAGCAGGGAACAGCCATTGGAGAGGTCACCTGCACCCTTGCTGGTAGCCTGGGCAGCAGAAGCCATGCCTTCAGTGTTTCCACCTCTCCATACTCCACAGCAGAGAGCAAAGACAAACACCACTACAAACAAAGGTTGACTTTTCTACTCCATTCGTTCCCTCCCCCTCCAAAAAAGCCATATGGTGCTTTGTGTATAGGGAGAGTTGCCATGGAGAGCTTGCCTGCAAGCCTTCCAGCACAATAGGCTGCATTAAGCTTTCAAATTCCTGTCCAAAAGAGCCAAAAAAAACCCCTCAAGAGACCTTTGCAGCTCAACAGACATTCCCCAAGTGAGGAGCACCATGCTCCAGGTGCAGTGGTGGAGCTGGAAGGCTCTGCTCTCTGTTCTTCCCACCTACATAAAGAGCACAGGAGGATGGCCACAGGCCACCAGCACTGCTCAGCCCTGCTCCAGCACCACACAGGGAGCACAAATGCTGAAATTCCCTCTGCTCTCCCTCTTGGACCTCCAAGTCACAGCCCAGCTGACCCCCTACTGGCCTTTAACAGGACAAGAGGAAATGGTTCTAAGTTGTACCAGGGGGGTGCAGATTAGATATTAGGAAAAATGTCTTCACAGAGAGGGGTATCAAGCCCTGGCACAGAGTGCTCAGGGAAGTGGAGTCTCCATCCCTGGAAATGTTCAGAAATCATGTGGATGTGGTACCTGGGGATATGGTTTGGTGGTGAGCATGGAAATGTTAGGTTAAAAAAGCCTTCTGGGTTCCAGTTTGTATCCATTGCCCATTGCACTGTTACTGGGCACCACTGAAAGAAGTCTGGCCCCATCCTCTTGCCCCCACCCTTTAGATATTGATCAGCATTGAGCAGATCCCCTCTGGGGCTGCTCTTCTCCAGGCTAAGCAGCCCCAGGGCTCACAGCCTTTCCTCCTCCCAGAGATGCTCCAGTCCCCTCAGCATCTTCCTAGCCTCTGCTGGACTCTCTCCAGTAGTTCCTTGTCTCTCTTGAACTAGGGAGCCCAGAACTGGACCCAGGACTCCAGGTGGCTCCTGAAATAGATTCTAATACTTGCCTTCAGGAGACAGGATTTGAGTGAAAAGGCACCTTGAGTGTAGAGCTGTGGGTACAGTAGTGACACATAGGTCAGAACCAGAGCCAGTTTTATCAGCTTCATACAGGAGTGACCTAGAAAAGCAGAGCCTTTCAGAAGTATTTAAGTCATCTGCCAACACATCCTGTACATACTGCTGCAAGCCACAGAGCCACAAACTAAAAGGGATGCCAACAGTATGGGTTATGTACAGCTAACAGACCTGAATCATTCAGCTCAGGACTTGGGCTGGGAACCTGCCTGGATGGCACTAGACAGACCCAAAAAAAGGCAAGTCAGAGTTGTGGTTGGCTTAGGAGAGGACAATTCATCTAAACTGAACTTGCTGGGCACACTGCCTGAAAACAAGGTGGCAGAAGGACACACAGCCAAGTATTAGACAGTTAGAGACATTTAGGAGGATCTTGCACCCAGAGCAAGGAGCAAAGGGGAAGGTGCTGGCCAGTACTTCCAGAGGCAGCTCAGGGTCTGGTGCTTGCACTGAAGCTCAAGCACCCCTGTGGTGTTAGTGCCTGCAGGATCCAGCCCTGGGCCAGCCAGGAGCATGTTCCTCACCTGATGCTCACACACAAAGTGCTAGCACTGACCAGAGCTGAAGAGATCAGCTTTCTCCTCTTGCTGTAGCTCAGTCTGCTGACTCCTCCAGAGACAGGACAACGGGCCAGGAACTGGAGAGCACCATTTCACAACCAAACATCACACAAGGGAAGTAACTGAGTGGCAAGCCCAGGCTCCTGAGGAGGCAGGGTCAGAATTAAGGTTGTTTACAGAACCCCAACCCTCACCCCACTCAGCTAAAGCACTTTAGCAGTCCTTCATTTCCTGACTATCATTGGCTTTTACATTCCTTTTGATCCCCTCCATACAGTGCAGGCCCTCAAGCTTTTTTGAGACATTCCATCTGAAGGCATAATAAAAAGAACAGGCTCTGTGGTGCCCATGCACTCTAGAAGCACATATCTAGCTGCCTTCACTGCATCTCAGAGACCAGGTGAGCACTGCTGCAGCCATGGACCAGAGAGAGGAAGCCACCATTAACACATATGGGCTCTGATATCAAGTTTAACATATGGCTCCTCCTCATTTTTAATCCTCAGCAATCTGAGCTGTCTTTTCAGTGTGTGCTACTCATCCAGGCCAGCTCAAATTCCTCCAGACTCGTGTCAGCTTGGAACAAAGGCTCACTGCTGGAGGTGTGGAAAATGAGGAGCAGGCTTGTGGCCACCAGCAAGTGGTTCAGAGCCACTTTGTGATGTACCAGCAGAAAAGGTTAAGAGACTGAGCCTCCAAACTAGCATAAGCTGCCCTACTGAGGGGGCATGATGTCCTCCATCTCCTTCACTCTAGCTTCTACTTTCAATCACTATTTGAGGAAACAAAGTTGGATTTTGCAGCCAATAGCTTTATGCCCTGTTCTGTGAAGAGACTGAGGTAGGACCTCTGGAAAGAGCACAGGCAACTCTGCAAACAACAGAATGTCCTAACTGGGCTTCCCAAAGCACACTCAATGTAGATGCAACCTTTGGGACATCCACTAGCTGGTCTCTTGGTAAGTGTTTGAGTACACTGAAGTAGCAACTCTTCTAGATGCTTCACACCCAGCTTGCTTTGGACTTGATGACATTACAGTTCTTTTCCAACCTAAACAATGCCATGATTCTATGCACTGGCAGGAAGAATTCTTCCCAATGTGGCATTTCACAGTGCTGAGCCATCTCTTGGAAGTGGTAGTTATGCTGCTCAAAAATGTCCTGTCTGTTACAGCAGGTGCCAAGCAGGCAGTTTGCACTCCTGCTGCTGGCCAGAGCAGAGCAGCCTGGAGTCCTTGCTCTCCCAAGTCCCTCAGAAGCAATACAGATTAACAGGACCACACTCCTGAAGGCTGATAGGATTCAATATCCTTCCCTGTTTCTCTCTCTAACTCTCAACACTGCCAAAATAGGCTCTTCTAAAATGAACCAAACTGTGTCCCACGCAGCACTGAGGGAAGCTGCACTGTTTCAAGTGCTGTTGCTTCAACTGGCTGCTGCAAAAGAAACACTGCCCAAAGAAAAACAAGGTAATGGAGGAAGGTCCTGTAAGATACAGCTTTAATCCATTTTCCAGCATAAGAGTCCCCAAAGTGAGGAGGATGATGTTGGAGACATCTCCCAGGCTGACAGCCCTTCTTCCTTCCTGCTGTCATTGAAACAGCACAAATAAAGGAGTGACTTAGTGCAGCTCTCCTAACCCACAGCCTACACAATGCAGGGACCAGCAGGGACCATCAGTGCTACACTCCAAGGTGATTTCATTACCATGGATAGAAACTCTTATTAAACCTCATTTAATAATGAGTCTTCAGAGATTCTGGTAACGTTCTGTTGGCTGGAAGAGAATCCACTGCCATGATTTGTGCCTGGCCACTCCCTTGGAGATGGAAAGAGGACAGCTCAGGAGCATCAGAAGTGCTAAGACTTTTTCAGTGTAGAAGATGAGATCTCAGAGTGGAAGCAAAGGGTTGAGAGGTTACAACCATGATGCTGCCCACACCACACCCAGCCTCTCCCATCTACAAGCAAGACCAGGAAATGCTCAGAAGAAATAAGTTTTTGTCACATCACTCTGTCAAGGTGTCACAAGGGTACACTCACCACACAGTCACAAGCCTCTAGGCTGTGACAGAGGCAAGCAGGGCTCTCAGAGGAGTGAAAGTCGTAGGTGAGTAATTACCCCTTCATTAATAACACCAGATTGACTGGATTCCTAACAAGAGATGGTCTGACAGCTCTGGCTCACTGGCTGGTGAAGAAGCAGGATGATGGGCTACTTATTTTTCTCCAGCTAAGCTCAGGAAGCCAACCCTAGCTGATCTCTGACCAGACATTTCTGGTGAGAGTGAAGGAGACAGTCCCCAGCTTCCTGGGCTGAGCTGAGCATTACCAATCCCTCACTCTGGAGCTACCATCCAAACCTGAGACATGAAAACAGGGAGGACTGAAACCATGGCCACCACCCATCTGGAGCCACCAGCCCAGCCCAGCTCCTCCCACACACTCCCTAAACCACAGGCTAGCCCAGGCTCCCTGAAGTATTAGCATCAACAGATGTGGAACAAAAACAGCACACTCCTGACACAGAAAATAAAACATATGATGAAGAAATACTGAGACAGCAGATGGGTGATGAGAAATGTCTGTTTTCTAACAGAAGTTGCCTTTGTTTTCTTTTTAGTCATCATCTCTGGAGAAGAGTGTGCTAAGAATCATTCCAAGGCTCTACTAAAACACTGCTCTCTGGTTTTATGGTGACCATCTCCCCAGGAACACAGGTAGTCCCTGCAGTGCTTTTTCTTTCTCCTTTGCCACAGAAATTAGTTCTCTTTTGGGTGTAAACCTCAGGTCCCTCATCTGCAATTCAAACTCACCCACCATGCCTTTATCAGGCTTGGGCTATGCCCTGAGGGTCCAAGCTGCCACCACAAGTTTCCTTCACTTCACCAGGACACACGAAGCCCCTGTGCTCTGTAATCTGCTGTGAGCTGTCAAAGATCAGCCACACAGCAAGGCTTTCCCCTCCCATGGAACTGTGTCCAAATGGGGCTGCTTTGCTTTGGGCATGTCCCCAGCAGGCAGCTCCTGGCTGTGGCACCTGAGAGGCAGCTTTGGGAACAAGATCTCCTTCAGACTCCGTGGGGATTTGGGACCTGCAGGCTGTTACAGCCCATGGTGGTGACTGGACACAGGGAAATTTCTCTGGCATATGCTTCAAGCTATTCATAAAGAAAGAATTCTCAAGATGGGTGAGGTGCTGGTGCCAATCTCCCTTCCCCAGGAGCCTGAGGGCAGGTTCAGGGTAGCATGTTTGGGAAACTCTCCTCTGTTCTCATGCAGAGCAGTGAGGAGGCCTCTGGACACAGCTCCTCCAACACTCCTGTGCTTCTCCTGAAAGTAGGTCAATGCAGCATGTCATCTGCCAGGCTGTTTTTGGGCAGGCTCACTCCCTGCTCTGGCATGGTGTGCAGCAAAGGGACCAGCCTCTTCCCCCATGGAACCTCCAGCCAGTTGCCAGCTTACAGAAACAACTCAACCCAATTGTTTACAGGAAATAAAAGAGAAATGCAAACCAAAGAAAGCCATGGGGAGCTAGAAGTCTGTCAGCCCCAAGCCCATCAGCATCTGACTCCTTTCCCCAGCATATTATAGCCAAAATAAATAGTGACTTGAAGAGCTCCAGGGTGACGTGGACTGTGTGGTTCTGCTCACCACTGCTCTAGAGCTCACAGTGGGATGGGTTCCACAGGCAAGGAACATCTCCTCACTGCCCCAGCCACTGCTCCTGCTCTGAAAGGAAACAGTTCTGGGCTTCTCCAGTTCAAGAGAGACAAGGAGCTACTGGACAGAGTCCAGCAGAGGCTACCATGATGCTGAGGGCACTGGAGCATCTCTGGGAGGAGGAAAGGATGAGAGCACTGGGGCTTCTTAGCCTGGAGAAGAGCAGACCCTGTCCACAGACACTCTCCACAGCTCTGGAAGGCAGCAAAGCTGCTCCTTGCCCCAGGTCTGTTGTGGTTAAACTCAGGAGCATCCTCACACTCCAGCCTTGCAACTTGTAGTTGGCTCAGTGACAGCAATGCAGGAGCCTCAGCAGGGGCACAAGCAGCTATTGAAAACAAGCATGGAGAAGAAAGCAACATTTGCAGAGGTCCTAGTGGTCCAAGGGTCCAAGCAGAATGGCTGTCCCCTTGCTTCAGGAGGTGTGACAACAAGGAACTTGGCAGCAGACATCCAAAGAAGGCAGCCCCATTGAGGCTGGGCTAGCAACTGCACACACTGGGCAGCATTTTGGGGCTCCTGGGAACAGAAGACCCAACTTTTCTTCTCCAAGAAGAGTGTGATGTGGGCTGGAGGAAGAGAGGGAACACCCCAGTGCCACCTGCCTGAGACTTTCTCCTGTGTCTTTCCCTCACTGAGAAACAGCCTCTGGGGTGAATGTTGGGCTGCAATCACTGCTTCAGGTCTTTATGGGTTTGTGCCTTCACGCAGAGGACTTCCATGCCACCCTTGTTCCCCCCATGCCCCAAGCATCAGCCCTTCCCAGAACAGTGCTTCTGTGCCCCTGCCTCTCTCCTGTTAGAGAGGCCTCTGCAGGAGAGGGACAGAGAGAGACCTGAGGCCATTCTAGCCACAGGTACCACCAAAGCAGCTTGCCTCCATCACAGACCAGTGCATACACTCCTCACTCACCATCCCCTGTGAGCAGGGACAGTTACACAGGCTCAGCAGACAACCCTCATATATCTTCATGGGCAGGCCCAGTGGCTTCCAGGACAAGTGTTTAAGTACCACTGTTCAAGAGCAAATCCAAGTTCAGTACCTCCAAGAAAAACTTGGCTGCTTCTGGCCCTAGCAGAAAGGGTCACAGAGGATGAGCACGTGGGTCTGGAGCTGAACAGGCTCAGTAACAGTGCTACCAGCTTCCCTCTGCACTACAGGGGTGAGAACTCAGAGCTATGAAGACCAGCACTGCAAACAACACTGGGGGGATTTGTTTTTGTCAAGTATACATATGAATTTCAAAGCAACCTTTCAGTCACCACTCCTCTCAGGGGCAGAACTAACACATCTTCACAACCCCTTTACCCCAACAAGCAGTACCTGTAGCACACAAACAGCTACACATGTCAGAGCACAGCAAGATGCAATGCAAAAACAAAACTGCAGAAAACATAATCAGAGCAATTTTGATTTCATTCTTGCCCATGAATCCAATCTTGATTTCCCATTGCTGGCAGCCCCCATTCCCCCAACAACACCTGTACACACAGAGGGATCTGTCCTACCTTCAGCCATCAAACAAGCTGGCTCCCTAATTGGTGATGCTTTAGCCAGGGTTAGGAAGAGGCAAGAGCAGCAGGAAAGTCTTCACTGCAGCAATGCTGCATGAATAAAGAGATCAGCAGATCTGAGGAGAATGTAGGAAGTGCTCCTACCAGTGCCAGATACTCCCCGAGTTTAGGCAAACGTGTGCACAAGCTCCTTCCATCTGCTGAGCTTCAGGGAGGACTTTCCTTTTAAAAAGCAAATGCCTTGAATATGAAATTGGGCCTGGGTACCCCCACTGAGCAAGCCTGCTTAGATGTCAGCAGTAGCCTGGTGCAAATAGTACCACATTGCCAGCATCGGTCTGGAAGAGAGACCACTGAAGATGCAGAGGAACGCAGCCTCCCGAAGCATCCCTGGCTGGGGAGGGTGGAAGGGAATGGAAGCTTTGGCTTCTGGAATCATCCCTGTGCAAGGAAAGCTTTGATTTTGAGTAGCAAAAGCCATCTGCAATGCAGATCCTACAGAGGGGAGGAAAAAACCCCACTACACACAAAACAAACTGTGGTTTATGTTACCAGACAGAGCCAGATACCCAACACACTCTGTCCCTTCAAACAGAGCCAGAGCAGATCCATGTCAGCAGGGCAGAGCCAGCCTGGCTCTCCAGGCATGAACTCAGAGCCACCACATGATATCTAGCAGGCTTAGACCAGCACTAAGTGGTTGATGGCACCCAGAGCCATGATGTCAGAGATGTCATCTAAGCACTAGCACAGCTACAGGCGTCTCTGAGGCGCTGGCTCAGCAAGTGAGGAGCAGAGCTGCAGGAGCAGGGAACATCACTGCTCCCCTGGGAGTCAGGCTGTGGAGCAGGCTCTGCACAGGGGGCAAGCAGTGCAAGGATAACTCTGCTTGGGTCTGGTTTGGAGAACTGATGTGCACTTACTTCTCTCTCTTGGGGTGCATTCAGAAGAGTGTGACCAGCAGGTTTTCTTGCCCCTCTACTCTGCCCTAGTCAGGCCACTGCCGGAGTCCCAGCTCCAGTTCTGGGTTTCCCAGTTCAGGAGAGACAAGGAACTACTGGGGAGAGTCCAGCTACCAAGATGCTGAGGGGACTGGAGCATCTCTGGGAGGAGGAAAGGCTGAGAGCCCTGGGGCTGCTTAGCCTGGAGAAGAGCAGCCCCAGAGGGGATCAATGCAGTGCTGATCAATATCTAACTGGTGAGGGCAAGAGGATGGGGCCAGACATTTTTCAGTGGTGCCCAGTGACAGGATAAGGGACAATGGGCACAGAAAAACCCAGGAGGTTCTGCTGGAACAGGAGGAAAAACTTCTTTGCTGTGAGTGCCAGAGCCCTGGCCCAGGCTGCCCAGAGAGATTATGGAGTCTCCTTCTGTGGAGAGATTCCAAACCCAGCTGGAGGTGATCCTGGGCAACCTGCTCTGGGTGACCCCATTTTAGCAGGAGGTTGGACTGGATGATCCCCAGAGATCCCTTCCAAACCCCTACCATGCTGGGATTCTGTGGCTTTAAGCTTTCAGGATGCACCATTCCCAGCCTTCCTCCAGTGGGAGGGCTGGATATGTGCTTTTCTCTCAGGAAATTCCCAAATTGGCATTTAGCTACCAGGAACATACCACCATTTTGGGACATGAAATGCCAGCTGGAGAAAGTGCAGGCTCTGCTGTGAGGATAGACCCACTGCAACCCTCCCAGGGCTGCTCTCCAGTGATGCAGCCCCACAAAGCCTCCTACCGACCCGAGTTCACGCTGCTGCCAGTTCCAATTAGCAATGGCATGGTGCTTTCAGCCATGCTCTGTGCAGCAGCCTGCTCACACCCTGCCAGAACCAGCCCAGCCAAAGCCCTGACTGCCAGCCAGCCCTTTATTTGCTATTCACCACCCTGCACCCACCCCAGCCCTGTCTTGCTCCACGCTTTTCCCTTCAGCCTGTCATTTGGAAACCTCTCAAAAGCCTTTGGTAAAGCTCAGCATGCTCCTGCTAAATATCTCTTTTTCAGCCTCCCAGGGATATCTGCACTGAGCTGTAGCTCAGTTGTTTTGGCAGAGTGGTCAACTCCTCAGCCTGGCACCCCCTGAAGCTGGCACTGCCAGAGGCTCTCCAGTCCTTTCCATGCACGCTCCTGACAGCCACTGCCCTCCCTGCAAACAGCAACTCCCTTTATAGCTTCCAGGTTTGGGTGTTGGCTCTGGAGCTGGATTTTCCATCTTCCCAAATCCAAAGAGCTTTTTTAGTTGAAGCATTTCAATAAAGATTTGACTATTTCCATCCCTGGGCCCTCCCCTGAGCTCCTCAACACATCCTTCTGAGTGGAGGCACTGTCTGCTCTCGGTGCACAGGGGCCCCTTTGTTCAGGGATCAGAGGGTGATGAGGCAGGGATGGACGAGGCCAGGAGCTCCAGGAATGCACCTTCCCCTGCCTGACACAGCCCTTCTGTGACCTAAGGCCAACAGCAGTCCTCCTGTATGCAAGGGGTACCTGCACACAGCCTATTCCCAATGGACTTTCCTCTGGAAGACAGATGTTGCAGATGTGAGTGTGACTTACAGAACTCGTTCATTACTGCTGCTGACTTCAAACAAAAGCACTGGCCTGCTCCAAGAAGGAGGGATTAAAAAGGTTCTAATGGATGTCAAGAGACCTCTGTAGAGAGGAAAAGTGGTGTATGAGGCTTAAAGAATTTTTAAATACCCTGAGAAAAGAAAAGAATACCCTCCCCTGCAGTCAACACTAAGCAGACTCGAGCTGCTCTTTTGGTCCAGGCACTTGGGCATCACACTACAGACACCATCTCACCAGCCCCTGTCCCATGGTCAGCATCTCACCATACAAATAGACAGGGACCTTCCTCCTGGCCTGAGTTTTCCAAGTGGCATCCAAAGAGCCCTCATAGCTTGTTTCTCACAGAAGAGATTCCCCATGCTTCTAAACATGATGCATGCAGCAGTCATGCTGGCTCCCTTCCCCATTGCTTTACTCTGCAGCCTAGAAAGATGTTCTGTTGGATCTCACTGATGACAGCCAGGTGCACAAGGTTTTCCTCTGGCTGTGGATTCCCCAGGCATTACACACCTCTTCCCTCCCCACAGTCAACATTACCTGGCCAGACAAAGATCACAGCAGCAAAGAGATCAGAACAGTTTCATGGCAGTGGAGAGGTGGCATCACGGCTCTCAATGCTGTCCAGTGGTTAAACAGTGCTCTGCTCCACACTGAAGGCAGAGGCAAGTTCTAGTCCTAGACCAAAATGTTCCTCAGCCAGTGTGAACACACCTCAAACAGCTGGCACAGGATTAGGAACAAAGAGCTGAGTCCTCCCTGGACATAAAGGCCAACTGAACACGAAAGCAGCTGTAAGAAAAGCAGCTGACTATGCAAGTTCTGCTAGTTTTGTAACTGCCCCTTCAGTTTGCCAAGCTGGACCATGAGAGCTCAAGGAAAATCACAGCTGTGCTCCTATGGAGAGGCTCCAAGAGAGAGGAGAGAGGGAAGGAAAAGTGGGGCATCCTCAGAAACAAACCCTTACCTCCATCAGGACAGAGACTGCAAGGTACAAGCTTATGTCAGGTCTCACCTCAGTGACTGACCAGAGAACTGCAGAGAACAGAACTACCTGTGGCTAAAAACAGGTCCAGCTAACTAACCAAACCTTGTTACAAGGACACCCAGCAGCAAGCATAACCTCTTCTTTCTTTACAAAGGGATGACCAGTACTGACTACCACAACAGCAGCAGCAAATCCTCAAGATCACTTCGATGTGAAAACTCAAAGTGGTGAAACTCAAAGTCTCTCTGCACCCTGCCCTGGGCTTCTCTCAGAACAATTTAATGCCTTGCCATGCCATGCTAGTGAGCTCTGCCTCTCTTAACCACTGTAATAAATACATCTCAATCTCTTTCAAGTTTAATAAATAGAGACCTTAAAAGCTTTGTCTGGATCTGCTTTTTCCATTCAATTAATATAGCCCAAGACTGATGAATTATTGAAGAGAAACACAAGCAGAGCTCTCACAGAGGCACTCCACTCCAGTGGCAATTTATTACAAATTAATAGCATGCTGCACCTCCTCCTGCACCAGGAGAGCTGGGAATGGGCTGCACTGCCAAGCTACAGCAGCCACCAAAGCTTCAGAGCTGCCAGAAAACACTCCAGTCCTGAGCACAGAGAAGCTGGTGACTGGAGGAGGAAGAAGCAGGAGGAAAGGACAACTAGCAGGAAAACAGGAATCACTACTGCTTTGAGGGTTTTCTACTCATCCAACACCACTTTGTGGAGGAATAATCAGTCTTTGGACATCTTTGCTTGTGTCAGTGCTCCAAAGGGTGCTCAGTGTGCAGACCTGACAACATGGGGCATGCTCATTGCTGCATGAAAGCAGAGCTGATGTTTCAGATAAGCATCACTGCTAACAGAATTCATCTGAATATGAGAACTCACATTTGCACATTTCACATCACAGCTGCTCAGCAGGAGGCTGCCAAGATTTTTCACACCCTGCCCCTAATACCCTTGCCCCCATGTGACCCTCTCATTAGAGATGAATCCCAAATGGAACAAACACCACCTTTTCTGCAGCAAAAGTTCAAATGCCAACCAGCCAGAAAGATACTTCACATTTCACAAGCTGTTGTTCTGGAAGTACTCACAACAAACCCATCAACAGCAACATGGGGATGGGTCACAGGCCCCTGTGAAGATTACCACCAGGCAGGGAGTTCAAAGCTCTTGTTTAATGTGTTTCTCACCAGAGACCATCTGAGCACATTGACTCTCCAAAAGTAACTGAAGTGAAGGCACAAAAGTTGGAGTGAATGCCACAAAAATGATCCAAGGGTGGAACCCCTCTGCTGTGAGGACAGGCTGAGAGAGTTGGGGGTTTTCAGCCTGGAAAAGAGAAGGCTCCAGAGGTACCCTCTTGTGGCTTTCCAATACTTAAAGGGCTTAGCAGAAAGATGGGGACAGACTTTTTAGGAGGGTCTGTTGTGACAGGACAAGGGGTGATAGTTTTAAACTAAAAGAGGGAGATTCAGACTGAATAGAAAGAAGAAATTGTTCACTGTGAGGCTGGTAAGACCCTGGCCCAGGTTGCCCAGAGAAGTGGGAGATGTCCCATCCTTGGAACCATTCCAGGTCAGGTTGTCTGGGGCTGTGAGCAACCTGCTCTAGTTGCAGATGTTCCTGCTGACTGCAGGGGCTTGGACTAGATGACCTTGAAACATCCCTTCCCACCCAAACCAGTCCATGATTCTAAGATAAATGGAGTAGTGCCCAGCATTCAGGAGATGTTGCACTCTACAGCAGACAGACAGACATCTCCAGCAGCATGCCAGCCAAGAAGTGCTCCTCTGTCTGAGCAGCAAACCCCCACAAAACCAGAGATGAGAGCAGACACCAAACCAGAATAGATTTCCCCTCAATGGCTTCTGTTCCCAACAGACATTCAGGAGAGAACTTTCCTGCTAAACAGGAAAACACACAACCAGCACCACAACTGCTGGATCGCCTTTGCCAGCTCTATTATTAAATGCACCCAACACAGAGCAGTGACTTTCAGACAACCAAAGCCAGCTTGTTCTCACCAAGCAACCTCTCAGCTCAGTTCAGGTTGGGTGTCTCTCCATCCCCTTTCACAGCACAGCAGCAAACTCACCTCCATTTTTGATAGCTCTGATCCCTCGATGGAAATCTTCAAAGCTGATGACTCCAAGCCCACTGGGATCCAGGTACTTTGTGAGGTCCTTTACCTACAACCACCAAAGAGCAGTGTTACTCAGAGAGGCTTTTGGGGGAAGAACATCTCCCACCACAGAAAACACCTTGTAACAAAGAGCAAGAGAAAGATCTGAGCTCTTGACAGGGAATTTCTTAAGCTGACACCAAACTGTGGGTCTTCTCCTTAAAGGGAGCATGACTAATCAGGAGAGAGGGGTTAATTAGGATCTTGTCTGGTACCAAAACTCCTGCTTAGGCTTGACCCATAGGTTAGGGCAGTAATTCTTGCAACATGATCCTTCTCCATCAGGGATCTGTTTATTTTCATGGCTTTTTAAAGAGGTCCTATCTTAATTGGGACAACTCAGTAATAGGCTGCCCAGTAGGAGGGCCCAATTAAAAGGATTCAATGCTAATGAACTGCTGCTCCATGTCACAGATTTAGGCCACATAATTGAAACATGTTCACAATTAGATGATGCCCAAGGGGAAGGAATCATGTCAGCTACTGAGGATTAAGGTCCAGGTGCTGGAGCAGGCACACATGTGGATCAAGGGACATTGCTGAGACTGGTGAAGATGATCTGGGCTCTTCAAAGAGAACAGGCTACAGTTTGAGGGCAGAACCACTCCTCATGGTCCAAATGAAGCCTTGGAAAAGCTGCATTTGGTTCCTTCCTTCCTTGGGGTTGGACTAGATGACCTTTAAAAGGCCCCTTTCAACCCAAACCAATTCTGTGACTCCTTCCAGCTTGCCTGCCCTTCAGAAAAGCCTTTAGACCACAGATGCTTCTCAAGCCAAGCCAAGAAGACATTTTTCTGCCATAAAAACAACAACAAAAAAAGCAGATCCTCATTTAAGAGATATTGAGGCAAATTTTGTCTATTTTTGAGCCACATCCTTTGGCTGAGAAACAAGCCCAGGAGGAAGCAGGGTGTAAGAGGTGAAAGAAGGAATTGCACAGGGTAGATTTAGGTAAGATACTTCTGTGAGTGTGGTGAGATGCTGGCACAAGTTGCCCAGAGAGGTTGTGGATGGCCCATCCCTGGAAGCATTCAAGGCCAGGTTGGACAGGGCTTTGAGCAATCTTATCTAGTGGAAGATGTTCCCATGTATGACCTGGAGGTTGGAACTAGATGATCCTTAAGGTCCCTTCCAACCCAAAGCACTCTCTGATTCTATAATTAGGTCTGAAGTCAGAAGCTGCTTGCACTGCTGCCTCACCCTGCCAAACACATTAACCTCTCAGCTGATGCACAGGAGGAAGTCTTTGGCCAATCTGCAGAGCTGGGTTTGTTCAGCTCTGATGCTTTTTGACTCACTGGGTTGAGCTCTCAGTTTTGGTTTGATCTTGGGGAAAATGATGGTGAATCACCAAGCCTCTCCTTCCAGGGAAGGAAACCTCAAATCCAAGAGAAGACTTGATGTCTAGAGGGTGAGGAGGGCAACCAAGCCCAGCCATGCTGCTCAGTGCTGCCTGGCTCATTACACAGCAGCAGGGAGGGTGGCTAAACAGGACCCAGCTCTCCCAGCCCTTCCCATAAGAGAGATGTTCTAGTCCCTTAATCATTTTTGTAGCCCTATAAAGCTCCTAAGCCCAGCATGGCACAGGCTTGCCCCCCTGCTGCCTTACTCCATCATGAACTGGGAGAAGACAACAGGAGCAAGTCATGGCACTTGGCAACATGGCCCAGTGACATGGTTGGACTTGATGACCTCAGAGTCCCTTCCCAACCTTAATGATTCTGTGATCTTCCCCAGTTTTCTAAGGAGCTTTTTTGGTAGCCAGCTAACAGAAGTGCTGGCACACACTGACTTGGATAAGTCAGGCTCCTTGGGTGTTAAACAAAGGTATTTTAGACTAATAAAAACAACCCTCAGGAATGTGTCTGTTCCAGCTAATGCATCTGGCAGTTTCTTTGAGTTCAAAAGCTGTAGCTTAATCTGTTAGCTGTGCACACAGATAACAGGAATGCAAGTGACATTTAACCAGACTTGATGAGCCTCTAAGTGATGATCATGACACTCTAAAGTAGAGTTTTGTAAAGATCCAGCTCTGATGACACGTGGGACATGCCAGGCAGGGCTGCTCACAGCTTCCCAGGACCAAGGAGGGTTTCAAGCTCCCATGCCAATACCCCAGCAAGGCATACTCTCCTCTCAAGGGGTCCCAGCCTGCCTACCCTTCCCTCTCAGGACAGCTGCTCCAGCCCCTTAGCCAGTTCAACCATGTTTCTTGTTCCCTCTCCAGTCCTCTTCATCCTTTCTGAAGATGAAGGCCAGAGCTGCACACACCAGTCAGGACAGGGCACATCAAGATCTTCAACAATGCCAAGCAGAGGTCCTCTGTGTTATCCTGATACCTCCCTTCCAAGGTTCACCATCTCATTAACAGCCAAGCTCTCTTGGCATCAGGAACAGCCAAAACCAGCTTCAGCATCTTGCTGCTGGGTTATAACTGCCAGTTTTCTCCAGTTCTTCCTTTTAATCACTAGCCTGTACACTCTACCTTATAAGGATGGCTGGGAAAAATCCCAAGCATCATGGCTCAAACTGGTTTAGATTAGCAAATCTTAGCAGTTCTGAAGTCACAGATCTGTTGATGTTAGCTGGAGACTGATCTGCAGGAGTGCAGCAGTCAACATCACACTCCTGCTACCCAAAAAGCAAAAGTTAACACTCTACCAAACTGCAATGTTAAGCTAAACCCAGGCAGACAGGAGCCACAGTCACAGGCAGGTTCCTGCTTTTGGCCAGCAAGAAATACTCAAAATAAAGGTTTTGCTTAATGTGTGTGTTTAGCTGGTTATAAACTCCTCCTGAAGCAAGAGCAGCTAGAAATAGAGAGCATTAAAGAGGATGATGAGGTTTAAATAGCTGCTTTCAATCCCAGAGGAAAGTGAGAGGTTTAAAGTACTTCAAGTCAATCTACCTTCAGCTGAACACAGACACAAGCCTGCAGAAGCAAAAGCAGTGTGAGCACTGCCAGAGGGGCAGCAGAGAAAGCCTGGGGAGCTCCTTGCATGAGTCCATAAGGGATTTCTCCTGGCATAGGGCACAGATAGAGATGCAGGCAGGGGAGGAGGAGGAGGGAGGTTATCTGGCATCTCAACAACAGAACAACAACTTCTTATTGCACCAACCATACTACAGAATCCCAGCATGGTGGGAATAGAAGGAGACCTCTGGGGACCATCTGGTCCAACCCCCCTGCTAAAGCAGGGTCACCCAGAGCAGGGTGCCCAGGATCACCTCCAGCTGGGTTTGGAATCTCTCCACAGAAGGAGACTCCACAACCTCTACCATGCCTCCTGTATTAAGGAGCTCTGCACAGTGGCATTTTGCTGTCCAAAACCAACAGGATTTGCTGCCAACCAACACTCACCTCTGACCAAGCCACCCCCAAGCACATACACCAGCACCATGCTGCACTGCTGTACCAGCTGCTAACAGCTTCCCCACCACGAGGGGCACAGAAAGAGCTTCCTTGCTTCAACACAGTGAAATCAGTTCAGCAAAGCCACCAGTGACAACTCCAAACTCAAATTAACCCCAAGGCTTGGCAGCCACACAATGAAAGTTTTCCAGGGGGGTGAGGGATTCCACAGCTGTGAGTGGCCTGGTTAAGCAGGCTGGAGGAAAAGGAAGCTCCAGGCTTCTCCTTATCCTTATGGATGTTTCATGTCTTCACCACACAGGATATGGGTTCAGCAGAACAAAACATCCACTGGACTTGTTTTAAGCTTCAGTCTCTGAAGAAAGCAAGGGCTGTGCTGGCCATCAACATCCTCTTTGGAACCCCTGAGCCTGCCAGAAGTTTTCCTTCAGGTTCTGGAACACTGGGACTGAATGAGCTTCCAAAAATAAATTCTTTTGAGGGGTGAAACAAGGGTGGGAGATTTCCAGTGGCCACAGCACCCCACAAGGAAGAGACAGTGGAGCTCAGCTCCTACAGTTGTGTGGTATCTCACATGGATGATGCTTCCAGCCCAGCAACAACCAGGGGCAGGTCTTGCCCTTCACACTACAGGAGTGAGGTGTTTGGCAATACCTTAGTGAGAGGAATAAACCAACATCTGATTAGAGCTTTACTCTACACCAACTCTGGAAGCAAATCCAAAGGCTATAAAGAGGAGGAGCCAATACTGATGCTCCTGAGAAACATCCCCAAATACTGAAGGCAGGCCAGCAGCCAGGCTGTGTTCCCACCAGGAACTTGAGCACCTGCAGTCTCCCATGTGCTGTGATAAGCAGAGACAGATGCTTTTGCCTTGAAGTTGCTCCCACCTTTCCCTGGAAAGGAACTGACAGAGCTGACATGTGGGCTCAGTCTTCTAAGTCACAGGACAAGTGCCAAGGTAAGTGATGGGAAAGTGAGCAAAGGTGAAGAGCTGCTCTGCTTACCACATGACTTCTACTCTCAGGCCCCCAGGGGGACCAACTACATGGATTATGTGTAAAAAGAGAGATGCCAGAGACCAAGAGAACCCAGAGAGCTGTTAGAAAGACAACAAGATACCTGTCCAAGTAAGGAACATGCCAGGGACTTACCAAGAGTCTGAATGAACAGGGTATCTGGCCTGGCATGTTTTGGCCACTTGAGCCCAACCAGGAAAGTCTACAAAAGCAATAAGCCTGGTCAGGTTCTGACTGGGTGACACAGCATGCTTAGTGCTGGCTGAGCCTTGCTTTCAGCCCAAAACAGAAGAACCATTAAAACAAGTACCAGCAGAAGACCTCCACAAGGGAGCTTGTTGCCATCCTTTGACCTGAAGGCAGCAGCCAGTTCTGCCTGAGGACTGTTCCCAAAAAGCTGCAGCTCCCTGTGAGCAGTTCCAAACACACTCCTGTTTCACTTCTTCAACTCTTCAGAGAGGGAAAGGTTTAGCCTAGAAAGGGAGCATTGAGGCACTCAAAGCAGAGCTTTCAAAGCAACTTCTGAGAGCAAGGGTGGGTTGGGTACCCCCACCCCAGGCAGGCATTTCAACCACGAGGCTGTGGTGGGCAGAGAAAACACCTGGCTTCATGTGTACATCCCAACCAGCTCTGGCTCCAGGCCCCTCTCCTGCTGACTGTGGGGCTTGGGAAGCTGAAACCCACACCAGCCCCACACACTTCTCACCACCACCTCTTCCCAAACTAGCTCTCAAGAGGAGATTTTTCTCTCCTGAATGGAATATTAAAGGGCACTAACAGGTCTGAGGAACTTATCCTTGTCTCCTCCCCTCCAGAGGAAATGAGAGCTTTCATGATCAGCTCTGAACACAGAGAGAGGAAGGACAAGCCAAGGAAGCAAGGTCCATGCTAAGCAAGCTGCAGCTTCAGCATCAGCTTCCAAAGGGCCAGTTCCAACCCAGTGCCTTTGAGGAAAGTCCCCTCTGGTGGGCAAGGGGAAAGGATTAACTGCAACCTCTTACCAGGCCAGAAAGGTTTCCAAAACATTTATGTAGGTGTTTAATCAGCTCTGCCTGGTCAAGCACACTGCATGCAGACACCACCCCCACCACAGCTAGACATTTGGCTTGGACATGGAATCTGAAGTAGTACAAATAGAAACTAAGACCCTGTCCCTAATCCAATCCTGACCTTTCTCTATCAGCCTCTATTGCCCATTACCACAGGCTCTCTGCTTGGATCTCTGCCCAGCCTGGGACAAGGCTCCATGCTACGTTAAACATGCCCAAAGCCAGCCTTTGTCTTCTGTTTGGCCTTAAAAAGGGCTGCTCAAACCACCTCTCCTCATCCAAAGGCTTTAGATTGGTTTACAAGGGGCTGTAGACTGTCCAAAGAAGGGCAATGAAGCTGGTGAAGGGTCTAGAGCACAAGTCTTGTGAGGAGCAGCTGAGGGAACTGGAGTTGTTTAACCTAGGGGAAAAGGAGACTCAGGGGAAACCTTCTCACTCTCTACAAAGCCCTGAAAGGAGGCTGGAGCCAGGTGAGGGTTGGTCTCTTCTCCCAGGTATCAAGCAATAGGACAAGAGGAAACAGCCTCAAGTTGGGCCAGGGGAGGTTCAGGTTGGACATTAGGAACAATTTCTTTTCCAAAAGGGTTGTCAAGCCCTGGCCCAGGCTGCCCAGGGCAGGGGTGGAGTCACCATCCCTGGAGGGGTTTATAAGATGTGCAGATGTGGTGCTGAGGGACATGGGTGAGTGGTCTCTTCCAACCCAAATGACTCCATGGTTCTATGATTCTCCAAGGAGCTGGCTTCCGACAACCTGCCCTGCCCACCAGCACCAGGTTTGCCAGCAAGAACAACCCATGGGACAGCAGGAGCAGATCCTGCCTGCCAGTGGCAATTGCATGTGCCTCTTTCCCTGCCAATTTACAGCTTGAGGGGTTTCAAGCAAAACAGAGGACCAAAAGTAGCCTAAAATCCAGTGGCTCTTGGAGCTTTACACATAGGAAACTCATTCACACTGAACAACCAGGTCTGGACCAATTCTGAGTACATATGGACCCACAAAGCCTGCCTGACTGAGACAG
The DNA here is from genome assembly GCA_013399015.1 of Galbula dea. Lineage (NCBI taxonomy): Eukaryota > Metazoa > Chordata > Aves > Piciformes > Galbulidae > Galbula > Galbula dea. The sequence goes on from VWZX01003966.1 coordinate 171,533, forward strand.
GACACAAAAATCCAGGCTTGCTCACATAACTCCAACTACCCTCTTCTGTCTGCAAGGAGCCCAAAGCTGCTCTGAACATCTCCTGTCTTTGTGGAGAAAACAGAATTGAAAGCCATGCAAATGCAAGTGGAGAGAAAGCCAAGTGCCACACTGGCACAGCTGCCAAAAGGAAGAGTTTTAGCTAGGGATGCTCCAAAGGACAGCAGAAGGCTCATGCCAGATGCTCTCTTCTATGTGCAGCCAGTTCTTTGGCCTGAAGTGCTTCACAGGAATTTACCCCAGTGAGCACATGGGATGTAAAAACCTCTCGTGGTTCTGCAGGAGTGGATGCAGTATCTCTACCCTCTGCCTTTAATGGAAGAGTCTGCTGGCTCACACCCATCTGTTTCTCAAAGCCTGCTTTGCCTCTCAAGGCCAAACCTATCCTTTCAGGGGGAAAGCAATGTTTTTACAGGCTAATTACAGAAGTCAGAGTTGTATTTCTGAATCTTTGGGAAAGTGCAAACATGCTGGAACTGCAGAACCTCCTGCAGCCAAGCTCCAGAGCAGCTGTGGAACTTGCCAAAGACTGTCCCCTCACAGGCCTTCTCTTTAGCTCCCTACATCAATGGGATGCAATGGGATCAGCTGAAATGCACTGATCCCTCTTAACACAGCATTTGTCTGGGCTAAGACCACATCTATCCCCCCCGTGCTGGGTGCTGAGAGAGCATTAACTTGCTGACAACGTGAGCATAACTTCATGTTGCTTCATGCAATCTATTTCCCAGGCTGCTGCTGTAATCTGAACCATGGTCACACCGATCCCAAAGCCAGGAACACCCTTGCCAGAGCTTCCCTTCTGCAGCTTCATCAACATAAACAAGCAGGCTGAGTGGAAGGCTAAGAACTCAGATTACACTGGCTCCAGCAGTGCTTGTGGGTGTTCATAGTTAATTTGTTAAAAGAGCTGGCACTCCAGAAACAGGCAGAACCTCAGAGCAGGTTTCTATGCTGCTGCAATTACACCTAATTAACTAACCTTTAAAACACCCTCCAGGGGCAGATCTCATTACAGGGAGAAACAATGGGCAGTTGTGAGGAAGCAGTGCAAGAGCTGCTGTTATTTGTTTCCCAAGTGGTGGCACTTAGCCACGGCTGCTGCCAGGACTGTTGCACTCTGAGCCTGTTCAGAAGCTCTGGGAGGAGATCAACAGGCAGATAGTATCTGGTCAAGTCTCTGTTTAAAAGGTCTCCCATCAGCAACACTCGGTGAGGATACTTTCTGCATCTAATCTCACACAGACATCAGTTCACATGTCCTTGATGTCACTTCAGCCCCAGAGGCTTCCAAGCACTGCAGGGCTCTGCTATCAGTCCACTACCTGAAACCAAGAATCAAGACATCTTTCTGAGAAGACAAAGAAAGAGATTCAGCCTGGGTTGCTGTCATCTCTTCTTGCTATAGGAGAATTCATCAAACCTACTATTTAATGGAAAAGGGGAATAAGCCTCCTGTGGCTCTCCATCAGACTGCAGGTGTTTAAAGATCTGGAATGAGAGAGGGATCAGCCACAAACCAAGGGAGAGCAGTCCCAGCAGCTCCATCATTTCCTTGAAGCAAACTGAACAAGTTCCCCCCTGGGAACAAGCTCCCCTCCCTTCCTACCTGCCCAGGAAGAGCATATCCTCACCATTTGAAGCACCTGCTGCCCAACAAATCTCCTTTCTCTGCTTTAGCCAAGAAAAAAAAAGCTGCTTGGCATGCCAGTGATTTCTGACACCTGTCACCCACTTGGGGCAGTTTCACACCGATCTTGTACCCAGTCCTGAACCCTGAAGCACACTGCCACTCACCAGCCTCTCCCAGGGTCAGCAGCTCTTTCTGCAGGCACAGGAAATGCCAGAGGAGACAATACACAATGAACAGGAGAGAATTCCCTCCCCAGAAGACTATTGCTTTCCCTTTTTGGAAGGGGAAGAAAGAAGTCTCCAAATCAACCACGAGCCAAGAACAAGCCCAAAGTTGATCCAGAGGAGCAAAGTCTCCTGTGTTTCCCTTCCCAAACCACTGAGAGCTGTGTGCATTGGGAGCTTGCAAAGGAAAAGACCTTCCTTCCAACACTCAAAACTCAACAGGAAGGAGAAAGAATCCAGAACGTGTTTCAAAGAGCTAGCAGCCAAAAAACCCTGAGGACCCAGATCCTTCCTGCCCACCCTTCACAAGAAACCAGAACAAATCAGTGCATCCAGCCAGACCCTGGGTGCACAGCATGGAGCTGAAGGGCAGGATGACTTTGCCACCTCAGGTTACCCCCATTCAGTAGTTTGGGGTTTTTTACTTGCTGGGAGAAATTCCCCTGGTCTTTACTCACATAACAGGTGTGAGTACAGAACCTTTTTGGACTCTCCCTACCAGCTCCAAAGCTTACCTGCAGGCAGCAGGAACATCTCTGCACTCACCAGGAGCTTTGATTTGTCACATTTCTCAGTGTGTTCTCAAATCTCAAGTAGGACTATTTTCCAGTTGCCCATCAATTGCTGTCACTGAAGTGTAACAAATTACCTAAAGAAACAACTTCAAGGATGGTTTGAAAACATTAGCAGGAACATAAAAGTTACCCTGAAATGGTTTCATCCAAATGTAATTGCATTTGTCTCAAGTGTTCCAGATTTCCTGTCACTACCCAAGTGCTCCAAGGGTTCAGTAGCAACACTAGGATAAACATTATTTGTTCAATGAAACTTGAAGGTGTTCTCCCTCCACCCTCCAAAACAGCTCAGGCTTTGTCTCTAGTTTTTGTTCCTCTAATGACACAGGAAACTTGTTCTCACTCTTCCAAACACACAGCTCAGAGGCAGGAGACTGGATCAGGAGGTTTAGTGCTAGGTTACTTCTTACACAATTCACACACACACCAGTGCAGGCTGGAGCCACCCTTGGGGAAGAGCCAAGTGCCACAACAGAAGTCAGCTCAGGCTCAGGGTGGGACAACTCCATCCTGCCAGAGCACAGACCTGGGGCACCAAGCCTAGGACACAGGACTTCAAGGCTGAGCTGAACAGAGAGCAACAGAACATGCCAGGAGGTCACCCACTGAGGACTAGGCATTTTAAGACACTGAACATTTTGCAGTGCCTGGTGTAGGTCCAGGTAAAGTCCCTTGCCACAAACCTGCCTTTGTGACCAGGCTCTTTGATACAGGACTGTCTGGGCTTGTAACTCCAGCACTGCAGCTTTTGCTTCTGTTTCCTCCCAACCAGGCTAGAAAGCAGCCCAAAAAAATCCAACAGCATATCCCAGAATAAATCCTCTCACTAGCTCAGGATTCACTTTTACCCTCCAAAATACAATGTACATGCTATGATCACTGAGACAAGATCATGACAACCAGAAACAGGAGGAACTGATTTCTGCCAACACACCAACAAGTAAACCATGAGAGCAGGGGGCAGAGAGTTGCATCTCTCCACCTCCAAACACTGGGGATTTGGGGAGCACAAGGAGCCTCTCAGGCTCCAGAGCTGAAGAGCAAGACACAAACCCATCCCTGACCAAGCAGCTAAATATTAGGGAGCTGAGAACAAGAGAACTAAGTTGCCATCCCCAGGCAGCCTGAGCCTGCCACCCTGTCACAAGTAAGCTGATGGTAATACAAACAAGTGTGATTCAGAGACCAGCACAGCTTAAAGACTCATTTCTTTTTTAGAACCACTTCAAATGGTTTCCCTCCTTTTGGCAACCCTTCCTGCAGCCTTCATCACAAGAGGCTGCTTGTGCAAGGGTGAGAATCCAAAGCAGACTTGCCAGAGAGGCTGCTGTGGGAAACCCAGCATGGTTTCTAAGCTCTGAGGTAGAATCTCAGAAGCTGTCCTGGTTTGAGTTAGAACAGAACTCATTTTGTTCACTGATCTTATTTTCAGCTCAGTCCCTTCTCAGTGATGCACTTTCTGCAGCTGACAGCATCTTTGCACAGACAGTGCCTGCTCCTAGCAGTGGTAACACCTCATGGGTAGAGTTGGCACCAAGGGCTGGGGTGCAGACCAAGCTCACTGCTACTTCTGGTGTCCCATGTTGGGCTGCAGTTAAGTGAGAGGAGGCACCTGCAGGGAGGAGGGGCAGGAGAGGTGACCCTAAACTGATCAACAAGGGATTCCATCCTATGGATGCCCTAAGCAATGTAAAGCAGAGGGATCATGAGGGTCAAGCTCTTTGTCACTGGCCAGTGTCTGAGGAGGACTCTGCCTGTTCTGCCTTCCATACTAATCCATGAGGTCCTGAATCCAGTTCCAGGATCCAGCTCCTGAATTTGGTTCTCAACCTGCCACTGAACCCAGTCTGGGACCTCCCCAGTGCTGCCTCAGCATCAGTTTCATTGTATTGTTATTATTTTCATTAAAGCTATTTTAATTTTCCTTTCCAAGCCATCAGCCTCTCTCCCTAATTCCCCTTCTCTTCCCCTTTGGGAAGAAGAGGTGTTCAGAGAGAGCCTTTGTCACTCATCTAGTGGCCAGCCTAGCCCTGGCCCTTGACACCAAGGTGGGATTGAACATTATTTTCCCATTAGAAGAGTTTCACTTTCCCCAGCAGGAGCAGGGCCTCTCAAGCAGTCCTTTATTTCCTTCCACCTTTGCTCAGGATCACAGACCATGGAGCAGCCATGTGGATCCTAGTCCAGCACCATGCCCTGTCTCCTGCCATTGCAAACATATGTTCCCAGCCTTTCACAGCTTCTGTTCTCTATAAGCTTTTGGTTTAGGCTCCTTTTACCTCCTGCACATTTTGCTGGAGCCCAGTTTCCTACTGGACTCTGGCAAAGGGATTTTCCACAGGGCTGTTAGCAGTCTGCTCTGTTGAAATTTGCCAGATTAGCAGCTCCCAGCAGCAGGTTCTTTCCCTTTGCTTTTACTCCTTCCTGGGGGAGAGAAGTGAGCAGGCACAGCCCTGCAGTCTGCAAGCTGAAAAACCCTTCCAGAAGCAGCAGTGACTCCAAGTCAACCTAAGGCTTCTGGTATTTCAGCAGGGGATACTGTAGCAGAGGGAACAGTAGCTCTTTTTTCTGAAGAGCTACAATGCATTATTAAAGATCAATCAATCAGGAGGCTACGAGGCTGCTCACAACACACCCTAACAGAGGGACATTCAGCCTGCAAACAAAGCCTGGTCACCAGCTGTCACCAACCCTTGAGACCTGGACAGCAGCACTGCTCTTCCCTATAGCACCCAGGGACATCCCCAGAGCTGTCACTATCCCATGCCAGGACCCCAGGGACCTATGCAACGCTGGGGACACCCAGAGCCACAACCCATGCAGGCAACACCAGAACTGGTGGCACTTAAGCAAGCACTCAAATTTGTGTCAAACACCACTGCCACCTGATTGCTTCCTTCAGCTTCATTAAACATTTCAAACAAGACAGCACTCAGAGAGCAAATTCAGCAGTTTGGTATCTCTGGAATTTCTTCCTATTAAAAGGGGTTGAAATGAAAATTGCTGTTATAACAGGAGTTAACCAAGCAGCAGCACTTGCAGCCCACCAAGCACCAGGCAGCCTGGATCCCTGCCCCTCAGCAGCCTTCATGTGTCTCTCTGCATCAAGAGCAGTTTCCTCTCCAGAGAAGATCTTGACCAAAACCAGAGCTAAAGCAGGCAACGACCCCAGGAGGTTCACAGCCCTGAGGAAACCTCATACCAGCAGTGGTGGAGCTCTGTCCCAGACCCACTGCTCACTGGGGCTCTCTTCCTCACCTCCACTGAGAAAACCCCCAGCCCTGCTCCAAACCCCCAGAAGCAGCATGCTGAAAGCACCAACCACCACTAACCTGGCCTTGATTTCCTGTGAGTTCTGCTTAAACTCACTTCCAGGCTCCTTCTCCCCTGTGCAGCCAACACCACCCACTTAACCTTGGTGGTAGCAGCTATTTGGGAGGAAGCTGTCCCCACAGCTGCCCATGGTCCTGTTTCCTCCTCTTCCCCAACACCCATGAATTTGTTTGTAACTTATTCTCTGCCCTGTACCTGAAGAAGGGGAAACCTCATCACAAACTGAGGTTTAGGAAGACAAGACAATTTCAGCTCTCTCTGGTATTGTATGTACTCCAGTATCTTCCTGCTACCAATCAGAAACACACAAAGAGATTAAGAAACAGTGGGGTTTATGCCTTATGAAATCCCTGCTGTCTCTCTCAGTCCTGTCTCCACTGGGAAGCCTCAGACCAGACCTACCTCAGCAGCACCAGTGCCAAGCATAAGCCTTCAGCAGTGCTCTGCCATCATCACACAGCCTAGCCATGCATGGCCCTATCTCCACCTGCATCCCCCCTGATGTCCAGGTCATCAGAGCTCTAATGCCAGCAGCAATGCTACAGCATGGCTCAGCATGGATCTATCCTGCTGAAGGTCATTTAAAAAGGGGAATGGAAAAGGTGATGCTTTTAAAGTGGAAAATGAAAGCTGAAAGGAGCTTGGGTGGNAGCCTTGGTTTGGCTAGTTAAGCAAACAGCTGTCCTGCAGATGTCATGGAAAAGCAGTGTCAAGAGAGCAGCTCCAGGCAGCCCTGAGAACACTGCTCCAGCCTGAGAGGAGGTGGAAACACTTCTAGCCTGTGGGAGCACAGGAGTCATCCACAGAACAAAATGCACAACTCTCCAAGGACAAACCCAAGTCTGTGTCATCAGGGGCATTTCACAGTGTGAGCACAGTAGCAAGGTCTCCAATCACTACCCAATCCCATCCATCCCTCTGAACGTGCCTTCTGCCAAGTGATGGGCTCAGACCTGATGACTCAGATGGCATTGCCAGCTTCAGAGTGCTGGAGCTCACTCTCTGCTGCATCCCTCACTGGCACTGCACTCCCCTGACTGCAGCACATCAGGCCATGCCACCAGAGCAGTACCATTGCATCAAAGGAGAAGCTCACCAGGACCAGTCTGGTAGCACTGTATCCACTTTTTCCATAGGCACTAGAATTTAAGCAGTGGCTTCTCACTCCAAGAAGGACACTGAGGTGCTGGAGTGTGTCCAGAGAAAGGCAGTGAAGCTGGTGAAGGGTCTAGAGCACAAGTGTTGTGAGGAGCAGCTGAGGGAACTGGGGTTGTTTAGCCTGGAGAAAAAGGACATGTAGATGTGGTGTTTAAGGACATGGTTTAGTGGTGACCTGGCAGTGCTGGGTTAACAGTTGGATTTGGTGACCTTACAGGCCTCTTCTAACCTAAACAATCCAATGATTCTATAAGCAAACAAGCAGAGGGAAAGGCTGCCACTGCTCACTCCAAGGTTATGTTGAGGAACCAGTCCTGTGCCCTACTCCAGGGACCCCAGCAGGATTCTGGAAGGATGGAGCCAGGGAGGAGAAATAAGGAAAAGCAAGTTGTTGTCCCCTCCCACCCCAGTGTCTGCTCTCACAGAGACCACCAACCAGCAACTTTCTAGTGCTGGGAACCTGATAGTCCCAGGGGAGAGGGGAAGCCAAGGGTGGCCCAGCAGAAGCAGATCACTCTGCCTGAGCAGAGCCTTAGGCTGCAGCTAATGGGAAGTCATTTGTTTTGCAAAATTCAAAAGCGAGGAAAAAACCCAACCCACTGGGTTCAAAGCAGCTCTCATCTGACAACAAGCAGCAAAGGAAAGTCAAAACAAGAATAAAACTGAGAGAAATGATGTAGGCAATTGTTGTAATGACTATCAATTACTGGCTGTATGGAGTTACACAATGATGGGAGGAACCCTGACATGCTTTGAGAGCCTTCAGTTATAAGCAATAGCAGGTCGAAGGACTCTGGAAGAGCCCAGTCACCTCCTAGTGTTGCACTATCAGATTCTAGTCAGTTAATTACACTGACCCCAATCCAATTTTTGTTAGTCATAGCCTTAGAAAACATTCTGCTCCTGGGACAGAAGAAATCCTCTCATGAATCCACCTCTCTTCCAGAGAGCAGCCCCAGACCATGCAGCAAACACTGAGCAAAACTTCACTGCATAAAACACAACCCCTGGAAAAAAGCCCCTGCAAGCATTTTTAACAGGTAATTTAAAAACCCAACACTGAAAACCTTTTGATGGGCTTCCTTCCTCCTGCTACAGCTCCAGACCCAGCCTCTGGCAGTGCTCACCCAGTACAAACTGGCCTCACAGCTAGGGATTACTGGGTGCCACATCCATGCTTCACTTCCCTGGAAATCCCACATTTGCCTCCTTGCCCACAGCATTTGCCAGCTCCACAAAGGCAGCACTGATGCTTTTTCTTTCTTCTGGGGAGGGGAAGAATGTTTCTTTCTTTGCAGAAAGGATCTCAAATTCCAGAGCAGCACATCTAACTTCTGCCAAAACCTGTACCTAAAATAAACCAACACCCTGCTCAGCAATAGCTGCATTCTCAAGCTGAAGGAGAAAGGAAGAAGCAGGTTCCAGAACTAAAGCAGTAGCTGGGATGAAATTACTGTTGCCATCCTCATCCTAGTCCATAAACACAAACCAAGTTTTGGGGTATTGATGCTCCTTCCAGAACCAATCCAGCCAGCATAAACCATCAGCCTGATGATGGCTGCAAACCTAAGGAGGAGACAGATCAAAACAACCTGTTTGCAGCATGCTGTGCTCCTAAACCTTCCCAGACAGGCCAAGAAGGGATGCCTGCAATGAACTTAACTCAGCAGGAGAAGAAAAACCCCAGGAGCACAGAAATCATCTCCTTATGGAGTCATTTGGGACAATTATAGCAGCCTTTCAGTACCTAAAGGGGAATTACAAGCTAGAGGGAGAGAGACTTTTCAGCTGGTCAGATTGGAACAGGACAAGGGGGAATGGATACAAGGTGAAGGAGGGGAGATTTAGACTAGAGATTAGAAGGAGGTTCTTTACCCAGAGGGTGGTTAGGCACTGGCACAGGTTGCCCAGAGAGGTTGTAGATGCCCCATCCCTGGCAGTGTTCAAGGCCAGGCTGGATGTGGCCCTAGGGAACCTGGTCTGGTGAGTGGCAACCCTGCCCATGGCAGAGGGATTGGAACTAGATGACCTTTAAGGTCCCTTTCCAACCTGGGCCATTCTATGATTCACAAATGAACAAACTTCTTTGCAAATTCCATTTGCAGCTCACCAGCAACTACCTCATCCAAAATACTTCACATGAAATATGATGGCTTGGAAGCATTTTCCTCCTGGAGGAAGACAAAAAAATTCCCCTCTTGGAGCTCCTGTGGAATACTGACATGTTATTAATGATGATAAAACCTCTTTTGAAGAGGGAGGTGGGCAGAGGCAGCCCAAACACTGTGGTCAGGTCAGCCCATGCCTGAGGGAGGGGGGACACAGGGCTTGTGTCTCAACCAGCACAGCCAACAGGAGCTCTGCCATCAATTTCTAAGGGGAAAAACCAGGCCCTTGGTCTAAGCAAGCCAAATACTTCAGACCCACTCCTCTTCCAAAGCACACACACGTGGCCACAGGCATGCTCAGCCCTGCCAGACACCCACAGCACTGCCCTCGCTGCAGCCCAGCTCTGCTCTCAATAGCAGGCACCAAAGCTAAGCAGCAATGAATCCCTCCTCCAAGAGGCACAAGAGCAAGGAAGTTGGAGGCAATTTAAGTTTCACTCACACTTACATGGCCTGCAAATCCACCCAAGGGAATTTTAGAGATCTCTCTCTAAGCCAAGCCCACACTTCCTCAGCTCTAAGGTTATAAGAGCCCCCAAAAAGTAACACAAAATAAAAGTAATAATTGAGGTTTCTTCATGACAATGATTCAAACTATTAGCTCTCAGAGGGAAGGGGGAGAAGACCAAGGGGAATAGGGAGGTGTCCAAGATCAGATGCAATGTCAGCAACTCCAGGAGAGGACTAGGCTGGAGGTAAGAAGCATCTGATCCAGGGGCTGTGTGCAATTCCCAAGGGATCCATCAGAGGTGAGCAGGAAAAGTGAGTCTGGATTCACTAAGGACAAGCTACTGAAAAGCTGTAGTTTGACACTATCCAGACTCCATTCCAGGAAGTAATTGCCAAATCTTGCAGGTTCTTCAGTTTAAAAATAAAAATGCACCCCATGATTCTCTGCAGCCACTCTCTGGAGTGACACTTGCTATCTCCAAAACACACTTTCTTCTGCAGCAGCACCCAGCTCAGGATGGGCACTTCAGTACAAGAAGCTGAAAAGGTGGTGGGAGGTCAGAAAGTCACCAGAAACCTGATAAAAAGCTTCAGAAGCCATCAAGGCAGCCTTTCAACTACTCAAGCTACTTAAGCAAAAGACCAAACCAAACCTCTGCCCTCCCCCATTCCCCCAGTTCTTCTACCTGTGGCTTTCATCATGCAGAGAAAAAAACCCCCTCATAATAGAAACTCACAACCATGTCATTTTTATGGACTAAATGCCAGTTGCTCTCTTTCCTTTGACATTTAGCTAATAATTGTTTCAGCCAAATAATCTAACAGCACTGAGCTCAGTAGCCCATAAATGCCTCTGGTGTTTTACTGAATGCTAAAGACAACACTTGCTGCTCTCCAGCTCCCCAGTACATGTGGTTATACACACACAGGCTTTTCTTAACCCTTCAGACCTCTCTGAACCCTCAGATCAGTCATGCAGCTGCACTGACTGCTGTGCTTGAATCTAGCTATTTGTTCCACCACGCATACCTTCCCCACGTCCACGTGTGTGGGAAGAAGCCAGGAGGAAGGAAAAGGAGAAGAAGAGGAAGCATGGACCTCCTCCTCTTGCTAGGCAGTAAGGGACAGTAAGAGGACTGGAATTTCCTCCTCCTTAACCCCCTGCCGATTGTGGCCCGACACCTTCCTGAGCCATCACTCCCTGGCACCTCCCTTCTAAGCTTCCTGGTTCCAGCTGCAGTACAACCTTTGTTTACATCTTGAAGTGGCCTTTCAGTGTCTTACCACCACTTTACCCTCCTGGTGATGTTCCTATCCTTTAACTCCCACCTGAACTGGATTTCCATTTTTCAAACACCCCCAAGTTGACACCTGCTTAAAAGAAAATAGGTCAAGAAAGTTCCCCCCAGCTCCTCCCTCTGCCACTCTGCACATCTACTGGGAGCTTACAGACCCCATCACACAGCCCTTCCCGGGTGCAAAGGCATCACAAGTGTTACTTTTCCTCTCTGCCTGCCTCTACAGAAGGTGCCAGGCTGTGCTCCCTACCTGTTGGCTCACCCATTGCTACACCAACCTCACCAGAGTGTTCAGCACTTGCTGTACCAAGAGACAGCTGTTCTGCACAGCACCAGCAGCTATACAAGTCTCTTGCTGAAGATAAATGCACCTAAAAAGCACAACGTATTTCAGCACAGACAGCATCACTGGCAGCTGTGCTCAGTGGGAAGGAAAAGGGACTTTAAAGGGACAGTCAAGGCAAGAAGCCTGCAGGCAACCACTTCTAAGCTGGGTCCATACAAACAGCTCTTAGTGGCACACAAAGCCTCCCTGGATGTCCTGCTTCAACTCAGTTCTCTTTAGCACTGAGCAGAACTCAGCTCTCTTTAGCACTGAAATCCCATTCAGCTCCACTGAAGACCTTCTGTTATTTTGCTGTAATTTGTTTTGCTGAAAAATAACCTTTTGCTTCTGCTCTGGCTTTAACTCCATAAAACACATTAAATGGCAAACATCCTTCTCACTGTACCTAGCCATTCCATGGCTAATTAAATGCTTCCATCTGTTAATAAAGTCCTACTCATTTTCTATACATTCACTTGACTATAGTTCACCACTTTTTAAGGTTAGTCTGCAGCATCTCCTAACAGTTTAAACAGGCACAACAAACTCTTTCTGGAGGAGCAATAAGGGACAGGTAAACTGGACCCAGAGCAAGGATTTGCAGTGAATCTTCAAGAAGACCAGACATAAATAAGACTTTGTTTTAAAGGAGATCCTACCATGGACAGATGCAGGGAGATACCTCAACAATTCACCACCACTCCACAGGCCAGGATCTCAAAGTGCTTTCCAGCCTTACTGCTGCACCTTTGAAGCTCTGGCACAATTCCTGTGTCAGAACCTGGGCAGAAGGTGCTGCGCAGAGTTGGAGCGTCAGGCATGGGCTGAGCCGCACACGCTGCCAGCACTAACAACTGCCACGTCCCCTGCCACCTCTCCACAGTCTGCCTGCCCTTATTTCCCACCTACTTGGGCTGCCCCGTACCTAACTTTAAGGCAAACGCTCCCACCGGAGCGACGGCCAGGGTACACGAGGCTCTGTGACCTCCGCGGAGCCGAGCGAAGCGCACGCTAATGGGAAGGGATTGTTCCTGGTCTCTCTGCCGGCAGCAGCAGCACGGGGACTGCCAGTCCAGACCACAGTGGGAAGGTGTGAGTCAGAGGCTCTGTGCTGGACAAAGCTTCTCTCTCCCCCGGCGGACGCCGGAGCGCGTTGCTGAGATGATCTCGTAACTCCCAACAACTCCCCCCCTACACTCCGCGCAATGCCATGACACTACCTGGTTAATCACGCAACGAGACAGTAAGCGATGCGAATATCACACACACTGTTCCCTACCAGCGAGGATCTGACCAAGAAGTTATCTATCTCCACTTAAGAGAGGTGTTTTCTAAAAGAGATGCCTCTATCTTATTTCTGAAAGGTATTTCTTAAAATCCCTCCTCCACCTAAACACTCCTTCACACATGATGATTTGCTTTGTCATGCCACTTAAATCCACGCACAGCAGCTACAGCTAGAGAATTAAAGCACGTCTCCAGGGTAAGCACCTCAAAACTTCACAAAAATACCTTCACACCTATGAAAAAGAAACCTTTTTTGCCTCATAGCAACATCAGCAGAGGCAAATGTACAAAATGCTAAGAAATTCATCCCCATCCCCTGGCATGCTGCTAGGGCTCTCTCCATTTTGGGTCACACCAGGCAGCTTCAAATTACATCGCATCTGATCTGCTGCAAGGAAACACAAGCTCACCCTGGCACAAAGCAGCAGAAAGGAGAATACAGCACATTCAGGACTGTCCAACCTGTACTAAGCGAGGTGCTCCCCACCCTGCACTGTACCATCGAGCCCACCCAGGGACCCTTGGCAGCAAAAGGCTCACAGAGCAGCTCAGAATACCAGGATCTTGTTGCTGGTCCCTTACATATGGGAGTTGCTCAGACAAAACTAAATGTCTTATCAATGGAGAACAAAGAGAGGGGATGTGGGCTCCCAGTGGCACTGCTGACATGCTCTGCTCCCAGAGGATTGGGACCTGGAAAAGAAGCTGCAGGCTATCAGCAGTACTGCTAAGATGTTCTGTTCCCAGCAGATAGGGACCTGGAAAAGGGGACGTGGGCTCCCAACAGCACTGCCGATATCCTCTGTTCCTGGTGGATTGGGACCTGGAAGAGGTGAGCTCCAGCCTCACCAGACTCCCTCCATACCTCCCGCATCCATTCAAGCCCACACATGCCCTTCACCCAGGATTACCCAGAGGCCAGTGATGCAGATGCTGCCCTTGCCTGTGTTAGAAGCTCTTCTGGAGGCTGCTGCCATCAACATGAGCCACCTTTGCTCATCTTCCCTTCAGAGGGCAGGGGACCACCGAAGGGCCAACATGGATGCTCTGCGCCAGGTGACATCAACCACAGTGCTCCATGGCTCAGAGCCATCACCTCGCCTCACCTCATGCCCAGAGTCTGTGGTTCCTTCCCTGGGGGATACCCTGGGCACGACCGTGGGGCAGGTGTGAGAGGAGGCCCTGGCGTGACAGGGGCCCACAGGCCACACAGGGCCTCGGGGCCGGTGTGCAGGCTCTGGTGGGTGCCACCAGCCTCACCTGCTCGGCGCCGTAGGCCGTGGCGAACTGGACGAACTCCTCGACGCGCACGAAGCCATCGCCGTCGCGGTCCAGGGCGTCGAAGACGGGCCGGAGGCGCGGCTCCTCCTCCTCCGGCCGGCCCGGGGGCTCGTCGGGGACCCCCGGGGCCAGGCAACCCTCGTGCTCCGGCGAGGACCACGGCGGCGGCCCCGGCGCAGGCTCGGCGGCCTCAAGTACCCAGAGGCCCGGCTCCAGCACCAGCTCCGGCTCCGGTTCTAGCTCCAGCTCCGTCCCGTCCCGCCGCGGCCCCGGTGAGAGCGGGGGCTCGGGCACAGCCGCCGGCGGACGCGGCTCCATGTTCACCGGCGGCGCTCACCGTCCGCCGCCGCCGCCCGCCTC